>JANAVB010011395.1:6274647-6484647 GCA_029216955.1 Iris pallida | reverse complement strand
TACTTGGTATATTGGTACATGACTCGATTTGTTACTTGTACTTGTATAGACATGGACTTGGGAGTGGGCTGATCACCTGCTTTTGAATCCCGTGTCATGACGTGTCACATCCGGATCCTTTATACTATTCGAGGGATGGGGAATTATTAGTAGTTGTGTGATCAAATCCCTACTTATTCTTCACACTTGTACTTGTTACATTGTTCATAGCTATACCCTCGCCTCACGACGATAAAACTTTACCCTAATTGTTCATAACTTTCTATGGTGACCGGCCTTATTCTTCACACTTGTACTTGTCACTTGTTCATAGCCGGTCAGATGGAAAGCCTGAACATATTTTCTCAAGCCGATCACATAACGCACTAATAATTCAAGACACCTTTTATATTTATTATCGTAGGAGGCTAAGTTCTGTTCGGGAGAAGGGTTACAACCCCGGTCCTTGTTTGGTTTAATGGTTGTAACTCGGTTTTCGAATAGTTCCCAAGTCATCCTATATATACATATATATATTGTCATCCTATTCAGTACTCATATCTTGATATATATATTTTCTGTTGATTTTGTCTTGTATTTTATTATACTATCTCTTATAGAATTTGTCAATTCATATGGAACTGCTGTTAGTGTTTGTACTTGCTCATTTTCCTGACAGGATATCGTTGATATATTACAGATGATTCAGAGGCAGATTGCCCGACCTATTATGGGGTGGAGTTAGATGGAGTTGACCTGGACCGTGGCTTGATAGTAGAGCCACTAGACTTTGCACACCCAGAGTAGTGTAGCTTAGTAAGGTTTGTCTGGTCTGCGAGCCAGCTAGTACTTTCAGACTGTAGTAGTTTATATTATATTTCTGTGACTCTGTGGTGTTGTGTATAGGTTTGGGCTTATGTGGATCTTGAACTATTTCCTGTTTTCATCTATCATATTTTTCTTTCCATGCTATCTACCTTAGTTTTACTTTGTGATTGAGACTGTATTGCTATGTCACCTCTATTCGGAGTATATATACTATACAGGTACCTTTATCTGTTTAGTTGTAGCATTTATAGATGACCTATGCAACGTTCTACCGCCGATTATGCGGCGTAGGCTGGACGTAACCACGTGCTCGTATCCCTTTTCAGGGTACGGGTCATGACAATCAGTCATATACACAAATTGTGACTGATACCAATTTGTCACGCCCCGACCCAGAATCACCCGAATCATCGTCCTCACAGGGGGAGTGATACCGCACGAGCCTGGAGTTGCGCACGTGCAAGACAAGATGACAAGTTCTCAAAATGGTTATCTTTGATTAGCAAACGGAAGAAAACAGAGTATACGAAACAATTCTCTTTATTGATATCGAACTGAGATTACAAAGGCTTTCAATAGCCCAACTGAATTTGCCAGATTAGCTACAACACTTAAGTTCTCTCTTGCCCACAAAGAATTTTACCGTTCCATACATCATGCCTTCTATATCTCGGCTGTATCAATCCTGTTGCAAGTCTGAGCGTCAATGCGATCGCACACTTCAAACGCTACGGCATTCCATGCCTCTGCGCGATCAAATGAAGCTTCGCCGCGAGTAATCCATTCCCTGTATGAAAGCTGGTCGGGGATCAGTACGTTCGTCCTCATATGTACTAATGAAAAGACCCACTTTCTAAATCGACATTTAGTATTTATGTTGAATCATGCAACTTAGCTTATGATCTTGCTATATTATCCTTAGGGTCAATTTTATGGCATATTCGAAAGCGGTAAAGCATGTTATCATGACAAGCATGTTATTCGAATTGAGTAGGCAAGCAGGCAAGCAATCTCGTATTTGTTTCGTGGCGTGACTTTTTACCAGCATAGACGCACTCGTCCTTGCACTGACGCAAGGTGAATACACCCAATTCATTCCCTGTTATGTTATAAGTGATCACTATGCAAGATCTATGTGTGCAAGATACATATGTGCCTGCACTTTCAACCCATCATTCCTTAACTATATGAAGGTCATTGGCGTATCCGCGCCTGAATGGACTAAAGGTTTCTTTTTTCTTTTCTTTTTTTTATCTTTCTTTCTTTTCTTTCTTATCTTTCTCTCTTTTTTTCTCAAATTGGGTAGCCCAGCGCTTCACGGGTTGGGTTGCCATCCCAAACAACTGAAGGCATACCGTATGCATACCATCTTTTGTGGCTTTTCACATCTATAATCGGTTGCTAGTCGTCTTACATATGTGCACCCATCAAAGATTATATCCCTCCGAGGCCGAACGGTCTCGGTGCCCCGGCGCACCCGTTCGAAAGGAACATTACTGTACACGGGCTATTATCTCTTACATTTGTCAAGCCCATTCGACCATACAACGCACATCTTATTCAAACAACCAAACATAGTCTTGAGTCCACGACTCAGACATTCATCATCTCGTATTTTTCACATTAACTTTCTATGTTCTCACTTTCCATACTTTGTTTCGATGTTCAATGGCATCATGCCTCAACTCAGTGTTCGTCAACCGAATGACCCGAACACTTTTCGAGGCATCATGCCACATCTGACAGTTCCGTCACCTACATGCCACAACTGTTCTCTTCGCAACGAAGCCATCTTTTATGATTCTCGTGCACGTAGGCACGTTTTGGCACGATTATTCTCATTTTTTCTAGTCGTGCATGCGATGCACGCCTCGATACCATAATTCCATGTTCTTAGCCTTAATATTTAATGTTCGTGGCTTGCATGCTAGGGCACTCGCCTTCAAAATCTTTCAATGTGCTAGCCTTTCTAACTCGTGCGCGAAGGCACAGAATGGCTCGTGTACGAAGGCACTCGCTGAGTACAGTTATCCTATGTTTTTGTGGCTTGCATATCGAGGCGCTCGCCTTTACGATATCCAATGTTCTATAGCAACTCGTACATTTTATGCATGTTTTATTTCAATTATTCTAACTAGTGTTCGACATACACTATGATTTATCTTTCGATCGGACCACGTCCGCGGCGTCGATAGGTTAACTTAGCATACAATGATACATTCTTACTTAGGCATGAAGGAGTAAAAAGAAGAGCCAGTCCATCCACCTTAAATCGATACGCCTTGTTGTTTGCCGAGCTGATGCGGCTAAATTTTATATCTTTATTGTAAGGCCAAATCTTCTGACTTAGTCATTCGAGCACTTCTTGTTTTATTGAACTACTTGATCGATTCCGGCCTACCGTGCCCAAGTCCCAGCCCGTTGCGAGGCGGTGATTTGGATTTTGTGGACCCGTTGCGAATGAGACAAAATGTCGACCTCTGATATTTTAGCATAAATGGATAGCCTGCACATGAAACCAACTAAAATTAATACTTGCATCTATTCGGATTTGTGCCTTGGGTAGATTCGATTTCTTAGAATCTTCGAACCAACTCAACGCACTTATCCTTGGGACAATGCAGCACTTCGCATCGATTCAACTCGATGTATTTCTTTGGGACAAAGCAACTTTGCACATCGACTTAGTTTGATGCATTGCTCGGGTTAACGTAACTCTCGTATCGATTCGCATCGATACATTTCATTTGGTCAACGCGACTCTTTGAGTCGACGTCTCAGCGTAATACGCCGTACGGAGCTGGGCATTACAGAATATACCACTCAAAACAAGGTTTGTTCTCGAACCAAAACCAACACTCCGATTAAATATTTTATAGATCGTTTTACGATCTCATCCCACCAATGTTGTTCAGTTTCACACTTGTTAGGGTTATATACTAAAAGCATCACTTTTGTAGTAACCTTATTTCCTTAAATTTTGAATGAGAATCATATGGGCAAATGTTTGCATATTGTATTTGTTGCAAGTGTTAATGCAAATATCTGATATTCTATATTGTAGATAATATGGTATGTGGTGTCACACAGAAGATCATATTATCAGTTCCCTATGGAGTATATAAATAGTTCACAACCTAGATGGACTTGGACAATCTATTGGAAAGGTTATAGTGTAATATAGTATTAGTCTATGTTGACTATAGGTTTACACTAGTATACTTTGTGTGTATTGAACAGGACCACTTGAGGTTGTTCTCTTTGTACTGACTACATAAGAGAATAAACACCTCTGTTATTATGGATGCTTGTGCTCTTAATCCGAATATAATAACAGACCTGTATATGCAGTGTGCATTACTTTGACTCATAAAAGAGGGAGATTCATTATGGATCAACAACCTCTATGAATTGGGTAATAACATTGTATGTATGATGGGCTGTTGATTATAAATGGAATCCATGTCCCGATACATCGGGTTGATGATGTCTCCTTAAGGAGCTCATAAGGATTGTCATGTAATCCTGCAGGTAGATTATATTCGACATGACAAATAAAGTTGAGCTGTACTACTTAAGGATAAAAGATGTCGAATCAATATAGTTGTCAGTAACTTAATTTGATCGACGGACATACGATATCTTAACATGGGGAGCCAAACAAGCATATAATAAAGGTAGCCCACAAACATAATTTGGGATTAGGGTGGTAGTGCAACAATAGCTCATTAGTAGACCGAGCTATTGTTAATGGACCTGGATTGTGTGTTTGGGCTGAACACGGGATATCCATATCCGTTAGGAGGCCTAACCCTAATTTCTTCTCATGGTCCCTGCCGTAGCCTATATATATCCTCTATTCTCTGGCCGCCAAATTACTGATCAGAAATCAAATACTTTCTCTAAATTCGTGATTCACGTAAGAAGAGAAAGAGAGGGCTGCCAAGGAGAAGAAAAGGTTGGGAGATCGTCGCCCAAACGACGTCCAACTCGAGGAAGGAATACGTACAGAAGATCTTGGGGTCGTCCGTTCGAGATTGTCATGAATTACTTGTCTCCTTTCCACCGCAGGTATAATTCGTGAACCCTAGTTTCCGCCTATGAAGGTTAGAACACGTATTAGATCTTTTTAACTTTCTATCGATCAATACGTACACCAAAGCAAGGGTCCTGGGAATCCCCAGTTCCATCAATTGGTATAAGAGCCACTTTGGATCTACGTATTGATTGATGCGTCCATGTTGTCCAATAAAACCTGTGCTGTATAATAGTCGGTAGATGTAGATCTGTTTCTAACTCGATTTTGCAGGCATCTTAGATCCAACTATTATGGTCCAATGCATGTTTTTGATTGTGTTGTTTAAACCACGGACATGTCGTGGATGTTGTTGTTGCTGTGGATGTAATTAAAATCACGAGGGTTGATCGTGCTTATTATTTTAATTTTTCAATCTAGATTATATATGAACTCCTTCGGGAGGTATAGGATTAATGTAATTTTAATTATTTTTGATCAATCGTGATGGCGGGTGGTGGCTATTTCTGACGCCGGACGAGATACTGGTTTTAAGCAGTCCAGAAGCGGACAGATGATTTTTGATGAATGAATCGACAACCAAAATCTTAAAAAAATAGATCTGCGCAGCGTCAGATTTTGGATTCGGATAATTGAGGACGGAGCATCAACGATAACCATAATAGTTGGATATTTTCTCTTATTTTTGTCATATTACTTTTTTCTGATTATGCATGTTTATTATTGTGTGGATGTTTTTTTTGAAAAACTAAGCCTACATTAATAATGGACAACATGGACATAATATCAACTAATAGAAAAACCCTCATTATTAAATAACTAAGTGGGAGAGGATATTTATTTAGTATAAATCCTATGGTCTCCATTACTGGTTTGTAGGTGATGTAATTATACTTGCGCGTTGGCTTTAGTACTTTCCTCCATATCGGATGAGTATAATTATGGATCACCAGTACAAACTTCAATAGGGATAATTGTAGAAAGTTACCTAGTATATGTTTACTTCTCCATCTGAAGGAACTCATTACAAGGTAATGGACTTAGTATTAAGTAATGGTATACAATTAGATACAAATAATGGTATCATTTCCATCGGAGTCACTGCTATTATTTGTATGACCAGAGCAAGACCAGCATATTAATTTTATTTGTAATAAAGTTATGTTGACATGATAGTAAAATTAATAAGAAAAGCCTACTTGAATAAAGTTGAATTTGTATACGTCCATACTATCGTGGCATGCTAAATTCATGGTGTTCAAGGTGTTGGTGAATTTCTTATTATTGTTTTGAGGGAATCAATATATAGTTAATTCAAAAAGTTTTTTTTGCCCTACATAATTTTATTTATGTGATTCTCAGGATTTCAAAAATGGGTTCTTTCAGTCCACTTATGGTGATTCTTAAAGAAAACAAACTTACTAGACCAAATTATATTGACTGGAAACGTAATTTAAACATTGTTCTGACTGCCAAGGAGTACAAATATGTACTTGTTGAGGAATACCCCCCTAAGCCTGATGCTGACTCTGATGAAGAGGTTAAATAGGCTTATAAGAAGTGGAAAAAGGCAGATGAGATGGCGCGGTGTTACATCCTGGCATCTATGTCAAATGTACTGTAACATCAGCATCAGGCCATGGCCACAGCTTATGACATGATGTATAACCTCAAGGAACTCTTCGGACATCAGAGTAGAGCAACTAGGCAGTTTGCTATAAAATGTTTGATGAATACAAAAATGACTGAGGGTACACCAGTAAGGGATCATGTTCTCAAGATGATGGGTCATCTGAATGAGATGGAGATCCTTGGAGCTGAAATCGATGGGAAATTCCAGGTCGATATCATTCTCGAAACTCTGCCTAAAAGTTTTGACAATTTCTGCCTTAATTACAACATGAACAAAAGGTTGTATAGTTTGGCAGAACTTGCAAAAGAGCTACAGGATGCTGAATCTCTCTTTAGGCAGAGTGGTCATATTTTTGTTTCTGAAAAGGCTTCTACTTCTAAGCCAAAAGGCGGTAAGAAGAAGAATAATATTCAGAAATAGGCAAACTCAGCAAAGAAGGGCATGGGACCTCAAGGCGCGGTGAAAAAGCCGAAAGGCAAATGTTTCAAGTGCAAAGGGTCAGGACATTGGAAGACTGATTGTCCACTTCTCAAACAAGGGAACAAAGAAGGTATATCTCATTTACTAGTAGTTGAAACATGTTTAGCGGTGTTATCTACCGACACTGGTGTGTAGATACAGGAGCCACTATCATGTCTGCAATACATTGCAGGGGTTCTAGGAAACCAGATGGCTCAGTGATGGAGAGATATGCTTGTTCATGGGTGATGCTACAAAAGTATTGATCATTGCATTAGGAGATGTTACTTTATCTTTTGGTAGAAATAAGTCTTTGACATTGAGAGATTGTCTTTATGCACCTTCACTTAGAAGGAATTTAGTTTCTGTTTCTATGTTAATTAAGGATAGATATTCTGTTTATTTTAATAACAATATATTATTAGAAAGAATAAATATTTTATCTATTCTGGTGCATTGGTTGATAATCTGTATGTCATTAATCCTATTTCGCCCACAATGCAACTTATGGAAATGAATAATATGTCATCTAACTTAAATAAGAGAAAATAACCTTCTTGTATGAACCAAACATATCTTTGGCACTTACGATTGGGGTATATTAACCTAAGAAGGATTCAAAGAGTGGTTGAAGATGGACCTTTGAGTTTATTGGAAGTGGAAGCACTACCAGTCTGTGAATCCTGCTTGGAAGGTAAAATGAACAAAAGGCCTTTTACGGCGAAGGGGTATAGGGCCAAAGATGTGTTGGAATTGGTTCATTCTGATTTGTGTGGACCCATGACTATCCAAGCTAGGGGTGGCTTTGAATAATTTGTCACATTTATTGACGATTATTCAAGGTATGGATACATTTATTTGATGCGCCGTAAGTCTGAGTGCTTTGAGAAATTCAATGAGTACAAGGCTGAAACGGAGAAACGTTATGGAAAATGTATCAAGTTATTACGGTCAGATCGTGGTGGCGAGTACCTCTTTGGAGAGTTTAGGAATTATTTATCAGAGGCTGGGATTGCATCCCAATTGACTGCACCTGGAACGCCCCAGCAGAATGGTGTAGCCGAAAGAAGGAATAGAACTCTTATGGAGATGGTTAGATCAATGATGAGTTATTCGGATTTACCAGATTCGTTTTGGGGATATGCCTTAGAGATTGCAGCTTATATTTTGAACTTGGTTCCTTCTAAGTCAGTACCTCTTACTCCCACAGAGCTGTAGGTTGGGTGTAAGCCTAGTCTGAAACATGTTCGCATTTGGGGTAGTCCAGCACATGTGCTGAATGGAAAAGCAGATAAGTTGGAATCTCATACAGAAGTATGATTGTTTGTGCTATCCAAGAGGAACGAAAGGAGGTTTATTTATAGTCCTAAGGATCAGAAGGTCATTATTAGCACCAATGCCGATTCTTAGAGGAAGACTATGTGATGAACCATAAACCCACTAGTAGAATTGTTCTGAAAGAACTGAGATGTGAGACGCCAAGTACTTCAGTACCAATAGTACAAGAGGAAACCACAAATAACTGCACAACATGTCACAAATGTTACACCACAACCGATCGTGCCTCGTCGTAGTGGGAGGGTTGTGATACAACCTGATAGATATATGTTATTGGGAGAGTCGTCAGACTTCGTCCCTGAGGAACAAGATTATGATCCCTATACCTACAATGAAGCACTCCATGATAAAGATGCAGAGTCTTGGCAAAAAGTAATGATATCTGAAATAGAATCTATGGATTCTAATCAGGTCTGAAAGCTTGTAGAACTACTGTTGGTGTAAAAGCCATTAGATACAAGTGGATCTATAAGAGAAAAAGATGATCAGACGGTAAGGTTGAAACCTTTAAAGCTCGGCTTGTAGCAAAAGGTTTTACTCAAAGAGAGGGTATCGATTATGAGGAAACCTTTTCTTCTGTACCATGCTTAAGTCTATCCGGATTCTTTTATCTATTACAGCTCATCTCGATTATGAAATTTGGCAAATGGATGTCAAGACAGCTTTCCTTAATGGAAGTCTTGAGGAAGACATCTATATGAAGCAACCAGACGGGTTCATTGAAAAGGGCCAAGAGCATCTAGTTTGTAAGCTCAAGAAGTCCATTATGGACTTAAGCAAGCTTCCAGATCTTGGAACATATGTTTTGATCAGGTGATAAAATCCTATGGATTTGATCAATGTTTGGATGAATCATGTGTATACAGAAAGTGTGACAGAAACGTGGTGGTGTTCCTAGTACTTTATGTGGATGACATCTTGCTCATTAGAAATAATG
This sequence comes from Iris pallida, assembly GCA_029216955.1. NCBI lineage: Eukaryota > Viridiplantae > Streptophyta > Magnoliopsida > Asparagales > Iridaceae > Iris > Iris pallida. The sequence goes on along the minus strand of JANAVB010011395.1, from coordinate 6,475,437 downwards.
TGAAGGTGTTATATGATGTAAGGGTATGGTTATCCAAACAGTTTGATATGAAGGACTTGGGAGAAGTAGGTCACATCCTTGGGATCAAAGTTCTACGAGATCGCAAGAAAAGGATGTTGGGCTTATCCCAAACTTCCTATATCAATACTGCACTAACTCGTTTTAGTATGCAAAATTCTAAGAAAGGCTTCTTACCTTTTAGACATGGAATTGCTCTATCAAAGGAGCAGTGTCCGAGGACACCTAAAGAGATAGAGAACATGAAGGAAGATCCTTATACTTCAGCAGTAGGAAGCTTAATAATGCAATGCTATGTATAAGACCAGACATCTGCTTTACCGTAGGCATGGTCAGCAGATATCAGTCTAACCCAGGACAAGAGCACTAGACTGCCGTAAAGTATATTTTGAAGTACCTGAAAAGGACTAAAGAGTATATGCTAGTTTACCAGACAGATAGTTTAGCTCCCTTGGGGTATACAGACTATTTTTAGTAAGATAGAGATTCCAGGAAATCTACCTCAGGTTATGTATTTACTTTGGGAGGTGGAGCCATTGTGTGGAGGAGTATCAAGCAAAAAAGTATTGTTGATTCCACCATGGAGCTGAGTATGTGGCAGCCTCTGAGGCAGCCAAAGAAGCGGTTTGGCTCAGAAACTTTCTGTTGGACTTGGATGTGGTACCTAGTTTGCCTAAGTCTATTACACTTTATTGTGATAATAGTGGTACAGTTGCAAACTCGAAGGAACCACGAGCCCATAAGACAGGCAAACACATTAAGCACAAGTACCACCTAATATGAGATTTCGTAAAGAAAGGAAAAGTTACTGTGATCAAGATAGCATCAGCCGACAACCTAGCTGATCCCTTTACAAAGAGCTTACCATCTAAGGCTTTTGATAGTCATGTTGAGGGAATGAGAGTCAGATGTGTAGCAGCATGGCTTTAAGTATAAGTGGGAGATTTGGAACAGTATACTGAAAAGCAATGCTTTGAGTATAAGTGGAAGATTGTTAGGGTTATATACTAAAATCATCACTTTTGTAGTAACCTTATTTCCTTAAATTTTGAAATAAAAATATGGGCAAATTTTTGCATATTGTATTTGTTGCAAGTGTTAATACAAATGTCTGATATTCTATATTGTAGATAATATGGTGTGTGGTGTCACACAGAAGATCATATTATTAGTTCTCTATAGAGTATATAAATAGTTCACAACCTAGATGGACTTGGACAATCTATTGGAAAGGTTGTAGTGTATTCTGGTATTAGTCTATCTTGACTATAGGTTTACACTAGTATACTTTGTGTGTATTGAACAGGACCACTTGAGGTTGTTCTCTTTGTACTGACTACATAAGAGAACAAACACCTCTGTTATTATGGATGCTTGTGCTCTTAATCCGGATATAATAACAGACATGTATATGCAGTGTGCATTACTTTGACTTATAAAAGAGTGAGATTCATTATGGATCAATAACCTCTATGAATTGGGTAATAACATTGTATGATGGGCTGTTGATTATAAATGGAATCCATCCCGATACATCGGGTTGATGGTGTCCCCTTAAGGAGCTCATATGGATTGTCATATAAATCCTGCAGGTGGATTATATTCGACATGACAAATAAAGTTGAGCTGTACTACTTAAGGATAAAAGATGTCGAATCAATATAGTTGTCAGTAACTTAATTTGATCGACGGACATACGATATCTTAACATGGGGAGCCAAACGAGCATATAATAAAAGGAGCCCACAAACATAATTTAGAATTAGGGAGGTGTGCAACAATAGCTCATTAGTGGACCGAACTATTATTAATGGGCCTGGATTGTGTGTTCGGGCTGAACACGGGATATCCAGATCCATTAGGAGGCCTAACCCTAATTTCTTCTTATGGTCCCTGCCGTAGCCTATATATATCCTCTATTCTATGGCCGCCAGATTACTGATCAGAAATCAAATACTTTCTCTAAATTCATGATTCACGTAAGGAGAGAAAGAGAGGACTGCCAAGGAGAAGAAAAGGTTAGGAGATCGTCGCCCATACGACGTCCAACTCGAGGATACATACAGAAGATCTTGGGGTCGTCCGCTCGAGATTGCCAGGAATTACTTGTCTCTTTCCGCCGTAGGTATAATTCGTGAACCCTAGTTTCCGCCTATGAAGGGTTAGAACACGTATTAGATCTTTTTAACTTTCTATCGATCAATACGTACACCAAAGAAAGGGTCCTGGGAATCCCCAGTTCCATCAACACTATCTTGCATACTTTTTAATAATATTTCAAAGTTTTTGCTGCAGCTCGATTTGAATTTTGTATACAACTCAATTTGGATCGTACACCTATTCAAGGCGTCCCAAAAATATGTGTATTTCAGCTAAGCCCAGTGGTATAGAATTGGAATAAAGCTGACAGGTAAATTTCAACCCTATGTTTGCCATCTCGTACTCCCGTATCGGACAAAAATCTCTCGCGGTCGTTCTCAAAATTTCCATTGCGTATGCATATTCGAAGCGTATGCAATTGTCTAATAAGGTCACAGCATGCGACACGATTCAAAAATCATATTTCATATTTTTTAAGTTTCGTGCTAACTACCACTTCTATGTGTTGCGTTAAGCCGTTGCGCATGCGATCGCAACAAGTCTTTCGCAACGCCTTGCGTTCAAAATTGCTATCCAACTATTTCCAAAGTCTGGATAGGCAACTCATCTCGATACGATTTCCTTTGTTGACTTGCAAATACTTCAACATTCAGGACTATACCCGCTAGGTTACTTACCTAGACACCGTGCTTAAATTCTACCGATGCAACTTTAAATTGACATTGCACAAAGGCCACAATCTATCAGACACAAAAGTTTACAATGAGGCGATGGTGCTCAAGACAGCAATCGCTTTGACTCAAAGTATCTATGATGCATCTTACGTTCGATTCCTAACGAGTAGGAATTCACTAGCCAAATTTCCAACTTATCCGTCTTGCAACATCAAATATAATTTCGATTCACGCAAGCTCAATTGCAAGGTGAATCCAAATCTAATGACATAACTTGTAAGTCATTCTCTTACCACTCGTGCTTGTGCATAGCATGATTCTCAAAATTGCCTAGACTTATCATCAACATGTACCATATTATATTTGTTATCGATGCAATTTTATATGCGATATAGCATGGGTCATCTTACGGTCTGCAGCATTCAATTTGATTTGGCGGTCAAGTCTTCTAGGGTCAGCTGCCCCAAAGCTACGCTCGATAATTATGGATCATTAACGAAGGACAGTTTACTACGAACCATGCTATATCTTATTTCGGAGCCAAATCACGTTTCGACGATTTCTATGCAACTACCCAATTTGGACAAAACCATTTCTATCGGAGCAACTAATGCGCAACTATCCTCCAAGTAAAATCATGCACTGCCGTCGATGATTCCGCAATTCACGAAGCATCTACTCACATTGAGTTCGAGTTTATCTTATTTGTGGTCAACACACGAGATGCTATACACATCGAACAATCGTCGATGACTTATAGTCTCATCTTGATCAATCACAAAGTTCATGATAAACCAGTTCGTTCATTCTCGTATTGTTATTTACAAAATTTTGATAGCACGAGGCACACTCCATTTTGTATTCTCACATCATGCTTACGTTTCCTTACATATTGATCTCGATATGTCGTGTCAATTTCGATAGCGTAAGGGTCAACTTTGATTTTGTTTTAACGTCGACAACTTGTATTACATACGTCCAAGTTCTCCACAAATATTTCTGTACGTCTCGAATTATTTTTCGATTCGTTGCATTCCGTTATACTTCGATCGCGTAACCAAGTTACCAATTTTTTGACGTCGTGCCCTCGAGTCATGCAATCGTGCCCTCTAAGTTTCATATGATTTTGTCATGCTCACAGTGAGTCTCATCTCGACATAACCTACTATCTTTCTTAGGCACGTCTATCCAAATCAACCAATGTTTTCATCGAAATCGCAAGTCGTACGATTCGATTACACTTTGCATTGGCTAACATTTCTATCGAGATCGCAAGTCGTGCGATTCGATTACCGTATTCTAACTTTTTGTCGAGATCGCAAGTCATGCAATTCGATTATAATTTGTATCGCCCAACATTTTCATTGAGATCGCAAGTCGTGCGACTCATTTATAACTTTAAGTTTCTATCGGATCGATCCGATTATTGCCTCAAGGCATAATCGTTTTGTTAGTCTCGGTCGTCCGACCGACTTATAATTTTCGTCTGACGTATCATTCATAGATATGAGTCCCGCCTTATCATTCCAACCGATTTTCGAAGAACACTTGCATCAATATACCGTCATACAAATTTTCAATCGAGTCTCGGTACTCTCCCATCCGTTGCAGACAAACCTTCCGTAATTCTCACAATACGTCGATACAATTCATCGCACAAGTGGTATATCATATACCACTCAGAATTGAGTCATTCATCGCATACATGGTATGCATATACCACTCAGAAGTCAAGTCATTTCCCTCGTATCATACTCGGTATGAACCAACAATCTCTTTCGACTCACGATTTCCGCAGTGATCGTGCTTGATCACAACCTTAACTTTTGATTGATGAAATCCGACACAATTCGGGTAATATGTACATTCGCCAATACAAGTTCAAGTTTGTAACACCCACTTTTCTAAATGAGGGTAATTTTGAACTTTTGTAATTTTAATCTTTTAATAATAATATTTAAATCATGATATGCTTTTTGGTAATTATTAATCATTTTAAAACTATTTTTATTGGTTATTTGTGATTTTGGTATTTTGCTAGTGAAATCCTAGAGACTACTTGACCTAGAGCCTAACCATGTGATTAGGATGTGTTAATTATCATTTTTGGCCTAGTGATATTTTGGTCATTTTGGTTCTTGGAATTATTTGTTAATTATTTGATTGATGGTTGTTATTTTTAACTTTTGCTAGTTGTGACTTTAGAAACTAGCCTATAGTTTGACTTTGACTTTGGTGACTTAGTTAGCATGGTATGGGACCCAAATCTAACTTAAGTTGGTCTTAGTTGACTCGAGTGTGACTAGGGTTCATGAGAGGATTGAGAGAGTTTAGTGCATTGGACTTTTGGTTAAGGAGTTGAACTAGCTAGTTAACAATCTTGGCCCAAAGCCCATCATGAGAGAACCTAACCCTAGCTCTTAATTAGGACAGCCACAACAGCCCAAATTAAACCTAATTTTAGCCTATAAAGTCTCTCTTCATAACCACTTGCCTCTTTTAGAACACCCCTTGTAGGAAACCCTAATTTCTTTCCCAAATTGTCAAATCTCCCCATTCCTCCACCAAATTGATCCCAATCTTTTGTACTTGATTACAAATATGGAGTAGAATAAGAAGGAGGCTAGCTTGCAAGGAGGGGAGCTCATTAGAACATAGCTTGAGGAAGGAGACTTCACTATTTAGGACTTTTTCTTGGATATTTGCTATCTATAGGTAATCCCTACAAATCATCCTAAAATCCTGATATAATTCTATAGATGCATCCATCTAGGTGTCCCCTAGCCGTAGGAAAAGTTTGGTGAAAATTTGTGTTGATTTGGTGTCCGTATCGGACACGTATCAGTGTAGGCTTTTAGGTGTTTGATGAAATGCCTCAATGGCAATTTTATTACTATTTTTGAATTCTTTTTGAATTAGTTTGTAGAGCTTCATGTGCTCTTTGGTTTCTTACACGACTGCGCTGAATATCGAGTCGTGTCCGTGTCCAAATCGGATACGAACACGCTCGCAGCACACTACGTGCAGTGCCCTGCTGCTCGAGGGTGTTTCCTCCACGTACACGCCACATGGACACGTGCCATTTGGAAAAGAGGTAGGGGAAACCTCTGACAATACCCCCTTTGAGTTTCGTGTCACCTCGTGTCGTATTGAGGGAGTTTTTGTGTGTGCACTGGGTTCGTACCACACTGTTGCGCACAAAAACTTCCTACTGATACGCGTATCGTGTAGAGACACGACACGACGTGGATACAAAACAAAGTGTCAATCATGTAGCCCTATGCCTGGGCTACACATGGGTATGAGCACGTGGCGTAGGGTGGCCTGTGTCGTGTCCACGAGGATACGAACCTACCGTACGAGACTGTATGTGCATGAGTTTACTGTATGTTTTTGTTGTTATTTGACACTTCGTGTCCACTTTTTGGACACGAATCAAACCCCTAGACATGTAATCACATGTATTTCATATTGGCACAAATTAATTTGATATTTCGTTGAGTTTTCATATGTTAAATTGGGTTTTAGGCATTCGAATATTGGGCTGTACAGTGAGTTCTTGATACTCGACTGATATTGTCCATTTCAAAATGTTCTTCGAATTGGTATTTTGATGTTTAATCCCAGATTCACATTGGGTTGCATCCTCAGCATTTGGGTTGATTTGTTTACTAATTCATGATTTGGGCTCGGGAACCTTGCTTCACTGTTTAGGTTCTCTTCTTATCTTTACATCTGTGAAACCACTTGATGTCTGTGGACATTCACATATGGTCATGTGAATGTATTGGGACTCCACAACATATTCACTACCATTTATTCAGTTTAGAACTTCGAATAGAGTGGTGTATCTGTCCCTTTTTTGATGTCCAGCTCCTATTACCTATTTACTGATACACTAATGTATCAAGTCACACCCCTTCTTTAATTCTGTGTAGTCTGCCCATTTGGACCTTGTTCTTTGCACATTTAGCTCTGATACACCTTGTTTCACTTTGCTCTGACACTTGATACCACTTCACTTGACACTCTATGCTCTGTGACACATTATGGATACTACACATTCTATGATTGGCTGCACATTGCTCTGATACATACGGACACAGGCATTTGACATTTGAATTTGATACTGCTACACTTCACATATGTTTGCACTTACCTGGGCACTCACTTTGCTCTACAACACCTTGCAATGAGATGCTACACCATAACATGCCTGTACACACATCTTAACCAACTGCAATTTCGATTACATTACCTGCACTTTACTTGCATCTACACTTCACTCTGCCATATTGCTCTGTGACACCATATGCACTTTTGTTTTCCTTGACACTTGACACCTCTTTGACACTTCATTGACACACATATTTGACACTTGGACAGTTGCACATGATTCACATTCACTCGACACTCATAGCTCACTGCTTTCACTCATGACACATAGCTGCATACACATGTCTGAACACCTTGGTTTGACACTTGACACATGCACCTTTAGCTTATTGCTACTTAGTTATGTCCTACATAACCAAATCATTTTACTGCACATAGACCCTTGTACATACTTCATTGTATTCACACACCGCCTATACTTCCTTACATATATATTGCAATCACATTCAGGGAACACTGTATTCCTGTTATTCTCATTGCAAATACATTCATTGCATTGCCTGTAATGCATTCTTTGCATTAGGCATATCACTTCACTCTTCCTCACTTTCTACTCATTGCATAATTCACCTCACACATCACTCTCTTGCCTATACACACACACACACACACACCACACGCGCCTACACTTTGCAAAAACCTGAGAACACACATACAACTGTCACATGTATCTGTGCATGATACATGTCCTGCATCATTAGCCACTGCATTCAGTGGAATGCCCTGCACTCATTTCATCCTTACTACACTAATCCCCTGCACCTACACATTTGTCCTGTCCCATTTCCTATAGGTATAGCCTTGTGTTTATATGATATATGCAGTAGTTAAGTTCCTATGTAATGTGTATACCTATAGTAAATGTTTATGAGTATTGGTGGTTTAATTTTGAGTTGAGTATAGTGTCATAAATGGCACATGAAGTTAGTAGTGATAGGAGTTGGATAAATCCCTCTAGTAAAACTATAGGATATGGCATGTATATATATGTTTAAGTTTAAGATTGAATGTGATTTTAATACCACTTGAAGCTAACATATATATAGTTTAAGATTGGTCAAACCCTAGAATTGATTAAGATTTTTCTAATTAGCTAACCTAGTTGACCTAGTTTGACTAGTGTAGACTAGAGTTAACCAAGGGTTGACTTTAGTCTAGAATGACTTGTTAGACTAGATTTAGACCTAGAATAGCTTGGTTGACCTAGTTTGACTTTATAAGTTGACCAGAGTTGACCAAGAGTTGGCTTTGGCCTAGATGACCTAGAAATCATATAGAATGCATTGTAATCTTCAATATTACCATTCTGGACATGTTGTGACCTGTGTTGCTCTAAATAGGACTCATCTACTCTGTCTGGACATCTACACTTACCAGATACTCGGATATCAGGCGAGTAAATTCTTTGATTATTTTATACTTGCTAGGATTTATATTCTTGCTATAGGTTACTTTACTTGATACTGTCACGTTGTTAACACGGATTAGTACTATATGGATCTTTACATTGAGATGTTATCCCCCTCGGGAGCATCAGATACATCATGTCATGTACGTTTCACTTTCATCATGTACTCTTGTGCTTTCATTATTCATGTACACTCTTATGATTCATGTACTCTCATGCTCACAGAGCCCTCATGTATATCTTCATGTGCACACATTTATGGGCCCCTATGTGAAATATTACACAATAACATAACTTGTCTGGATCCTTGTGTATTGATTGGAGTACGGGGAGTAGAAGCAGTCATGTGAACAAACCCAAATGGTCATTGTATAAACTCTTATTGTAATCATGTACAAATTCAAGCCATTCACATATTATCTTGTACTCTAAATCACTAGTCACTGGTAGTTCTCTACTTATATTAGCTATTTATATTATAGTTCTCTCTTTTACTACATGTATTTTCTTTCAGCGTTTCATGTATTTTACTCTATTGCATGCTTATATTCCTGTCTTGATATGAACTGTTGAGATTATGTGCTCATTTCTGTCCTGACTGGACCTGTTGAAAATATTACAGAGGATGACGAGGACCTTTGCCCTACCTATTATGGAGCTTCTATAGATGACACCTGCGACTTGGACCTTCAGCATGATCTATCAGCAGTAAAGGATGTCACTCCTATAGTTTAGGCTAGATAGCTTAGACCTCTATCTTATTTTGATGTCTTGTCTTATTGGATACTTTTATGTTATATTTGGGATCTTGTTGTTATTCTGGATTTTGGGGAGATGTTATCTTAGACACTTAGACTTCTTCTCCTGTTTGTATTTTATTTGAGGATTTTTATTATCTATCTATTATCGTACTTCTACCTTAGTTGTGATTGAGCTGTATATTTCTCTATTGTCCTCCGTTTGGAGTGTATCTACTGTATATGTACCTTATATTTGTTAGATGTATGTGACCTAGGACATCATTCTACCGTCGACACTGTGGCGTAGGCTGGACGTACCCACTTCTCGTGCCCCTACACTGGGTGCGGGTTGTGACACATTTTTAGTAGTGGCCCATGCAGGTCGAGTTATGTAGTGGTATTCGAACTAGAGTATCACATCCTGCAGTAAGATATAGGATATAGTTTTGAAGGTACTCAATCACACCTAGGAAAAACTCTTATCTGATTCCATCATCAAAATTCTTGCTGCTTTATTGTCTTCCTTTGAAATAAATTGTCCTCCTTTGACGTTATCGATTCATTCTCAGTAAATGCCTTCTTGTTTGATCTGTCTCCAGGATGGTGCAGATACGATCCCATCACTCCGGCCAAAGGGACACTATTGAGAGGTCTGCCACCTCTCGTCCGGCTTAGCCTGGTCAGGCAGCTCCTATGGTACCTTCCTATGTTGGAGTTTTTGGCCGCATTCGGGGGGTGTACCTCCACCTGTTTCGAGATCTTCCTCCGTCATTCCTGATTTCTTCCAGCAGTAGCAGCAGCCGCCTTCGGGATCGATTGACGCAGTATAGTTGTTTGACTTCTTTCAGAGGATGGTGGAGGCTCAGCGACAGCAGTCCGTTCATTTTTAGCAAAGCATAGAGAATGCCCATCAGCTTACCCTGAAGACGGTGGAGAGAGTCATTGCACAGCCCCAGGCAGGCCAGATTCAGCAGTATCAGCCGAAAACACCAGAGATCCTGTAACACCCACTTTTCTAAAATAAGGATAATTTTGAACTTTTGTGTTTTAAATCATTAAAATATTAGATTTTAGTTATGATATGATTTTTGGTGATTTTTAGTTATTTTTAGAACTATTTAAAATGGTGAAATGTGAAATTGGTGTTTTGCTAGTGTAACCTTAGTCATGCATGACCTAGAAGACTAATCATGACCAAGGAGACCTCATGTGTTTAGGATTTCAAATTTCTACTTTTAAGCCTAGGGGTATTTTGGTCATTTTGACACTTTTGTGAAATTGTAAATTATATTAATTAAATATGTGTTAGTTAAATTGTTGAGACTTGACCTAGAAGTTAGCCTAATCTAGATTGTTAATCATGACCCTAGAGACTAAGTTAGAGAGTTTCATTAAGTAATCACATTAGTGTAATATCTAGATATTTGTTAGAAAGATATTTTAGGCTAAAGGTTAAAGGATGTTGCTTTAATTGTGAGCCATTAGATTGCCTAGAATTTGTTGGAGAAACCTTAGCCACTCATCCTAAACCCTAAACCTAACTTAATGGCAGCCATCACACATTCTCCCCCTCTATAAATGCAACACATTAATCATTTGCACCATTTTTAATTCATTTTAATTGTCTCTTTTGTGTTCTTCCCTAAACTTCCCCAAATATCTAAATCAACCCCAAATTGAGCCTAGTTTCTTGTATTGGGTCCCCTACCATTAAGGGTGCTAAGGGGAGCTAGCTAGCAAGGTTGCACAAGCTTTTGGCATCACCAAGTGAAGAGGACACCCCCCTATTCTAGATTTTTATTGAGTTTTCACTCAATAGGTAAATGCCCTCATACATAGTTAAATTTCTTATTTCTTTACATAAATGCATCCATTTAGGGTTCCCTAGGTGTAGCCTAAGTTTTGTAGGAATTGATGTCCATTTCATGTCCGTATCGGACACGTATCCATTTTCTAGGCTAAGTGTTTGATGTAATGCCTCAATGAACTTTTTGTTCTCCATTTTCAAAACAAATTATATTTTGAAAGCTCCTAATGTGTGGAATATATTTCATGAAGACTGAGTTTGATTTGACACTGTTTTCGTGTCCAAATTGGACACGAGTGTGCACACCCACACACACTGTGCCCTGCTACCCGACACAAATTTCTCACTGTACAGGACACGGGGACACATGAAACTTGACATGAAGGTGGGGGACATGTTTGTCGACATGTTTCCAAAGTTTCGTAATATTTCGTGTCGTGTCGAGTGAGCATTCGTGTCTGCACTATTTTGTACTACACTGGGACACTGTTAAAACACGTTCTGACACTCACTGTTTGACACGACACGACATGACATAGGTACAATACAGTCACCTAGAATCCTATCCCTAGTCCCCCTCTACCCATAGACACGATCACGACGTGTCACGTATCATGTGTCACGCGCACGAGCTTGTGACACGCGTGCACGAGGCACTGCACTGTGCCGTGCTCTCCCCTGATACTCGGGCCCCCTGTAGGACACGACACAGACTCTTTTGACACAAGTTTTGGTGGACACGAGGGGGCATGCACTGACATCATGCCCCCAAAGTTTTGTTGGAATTCGTGGAGTGGTTAGGCAGAAATCGACCGCGCACCGACATTGCACTGTCTGTGCATGGTTGAGTTTTTGTCTCTGATACGGCCTTGGACACGAGACACGACGCGACTTGGACTCGACCTAGTGGACTCAGTAGACACGTGGACGCCTATTCTACAAGTTGACACACTTACACTACCTTAGTGTTGGACACAACGTCCTATGGACCCCCACACGCACGCACGCACGAGACTGCTGACACTGTGATTCACTGATACTTGTTTTACATTTGGACACGTTGTGTCGACTTTTGTGGACATGACACAGCCTGTACGACACCATATTATGTACACACACCTCTGTCAACCATTTAATTGACTTATTAACATAATTTCGATTGCCAATTTGCATTTCTTCCCAATTCCTGATACTCGTTCCAGTTTTTGCATTTCTGAAAACTAATTTCTATTTAAACTGATTTTGATGATTCAAATGTATGGTTGATTAAATTCATGTGTTAGCTACTGATTGAGGAATAGGTACATGTTTGGTTGAGGATGCCAAGAATGGGTTTCGATGTGGGATTGGGGCTGTTCAATGGGACTGGACCGATACAGTCCTGGATCCATTCCTGAACTTCCCTTCTTTTTTTAAAAACTGATTTCAATGTGTTATTTTTCCCATGTTTAATCCATGAAACCGAAATCTGGGACACTCCCTACTTGCATACACATCACTGTTACTCTGCACACACATGACAATGAGTTGTGCACACCTAAATCTGGACCCCCCTCACACATGTTTACATACACTGCCATGTTCCTGAGAACCACTAATTAGCTGGGATTGAGTTTATGTAGATAACTGTAATGGAACACCTTCACATGGACTGATTGGAAAACTGAGAACAGCCTTGACCCTCACCTTAACAGCTCACACACTCCACATTACACTCACACTTTTACACACACATAGTCTTAACTAATCACTAGACCTATCTACTAACTGTCATTTGAATACTTTGATTTTCTGAGATTTTGTGCTACCTGAACAGTGTGTTAGCTCATACACTCACACACTAAATTCTGAGACACTGTTAACTGAAACCACATGAATACAATAGTGAAATAGGTTTTGATTTCCTGAAATGCTAATACATGACATATGTTTAATTCCTATACATCAATCTGAGTTGGGTTTGATCTTCAAATCCTGGGATTGGGATATGTTAAACTGAAATGTGGGTGGGGTTTATATGATAACTGAAATCAGTCCTCCCTTCCTTTTTTTTCCTATTTCAGTTTTCTCCTATGCACATTGAAAGCATGTATGTTATGTATAGGAATAAAATGTATGCAATATCTAATTTTGGTTATATATAAAACCTGAGATTCCATCTTGTGAACTGAATATTGAACTGCTAACTGATTTTCCAGGATATCATCTCACATGTGAACCTATGTACACAACACAGAAATCTGATATTTCATCCTAACCTATCATTCTTCCTGTCACATACACTCTTGTCACACTCTACACACTCACCCTCACATATACACACAAATACAGCCCTTTCCCCTCTCTCTATGTATAGGTGTATGTAATATATGTATATGAAGCATGTTTAATGTTGCCATTTGGGGATGTGGGCTTGACAGGTTAGTTGACAGTTGGGGATATAGGTTATGTGAAACTAGATAGTATAATTCACTATATATATGTGAATATGTATTGCCTATATAGGTGTTATATGTATGCATGATTTATTGTCTTGGATCATAGGTTTTGCATATTGTCTTGGATTATAGGTTTGGCAATATGCATATATGTGGATAGGTATAGAGGGTTAGATAGTATTGGGTAAGGAATAGGCTATACATCATAGAGTAGATAATGGTTATTATAGGAGATTAGCTTACTTTAGAGTTGACCAATATTGGACTGTTGACCAGAGTCAACATTAAGGCCTAAATGTGATCAATTGACCCTTCCTAGCCTAAGTTGACCAGTTGACCAAATAGCCTTGTTGTTGACCTAGTTTGACCTAGACAGTTGACCAGGTTTGACTTAGAGTTGACTTTGACCTAGATTGGCCTAAAAATTATGTAGATTGTATCATAAACATCATTGTCTTATTTTAAACACATTATAACCCATACTGCTTTATTTAGGACATTGTGACTCCGGTACAGATATCTGATATTTCACTACTCTTTTCAGAGTAGCAGGCGAGTACATTTTCTGATAGTTCTTTCATTTACTTGTCAATTACTGTACTTCAGTTCTAGTTAGCTGTATGTGATTCTCTGTTACAAACACGTATTATTATTCTGAATCCATGTATGCGACACACATACTTACTCGTCTTACCTCTATTATTGAATCATCATACGAATCACCATACGAATAACTATTCGAATCACCCTATTCGTATCTTCATATGTTGGTTGGACTTGTATTCGTCTTATGTGTTGGATTATGGATTCATTTGTATTAGACTGGGCAAAAAAATACTGATTAGACATGTAGACATATCCCCCTATTCGAATCACCCCTCTGTGAATTATATTCGAACGATAGCCATTCCTCATCTGATCAGTGAGTGGTGTGCCGTATTACCTACAGCCGTTTACATGTCGATCTCAGTATTTTAAAATACACTTGGAGAATTTATTCGAATCATTATTAGAACATCATGTGAATCACTATTCGTATCACCTTATTCGATTCACCTTATTAGAATAATGATTAGAATTACATTCGACTCATCTTATATTAGACTCACATTGGGATTACACTCGACTTATATTGTACCATCTGAACTCATTATGTTACTCTAGTTCAGCTAGATCTTATTTTACAGTCTTCATTGCTGTGTTTCTCTCTTGTTTAGTTACTTACTTTCTTTGTACTTTATCTGTCTCTCTATACCATCACCTGAAAATAAACTGCCATATTCATCAATACAACTGTCTATAACTGCTTTATAGTTTTCTGCCATTTACTTGGAATTTCTTGATGACTTGTACTCGTTCCTGTCCTGACTGGACCTGTTGAAAATATTACAGATGATTGCCCTGAGGACATTTGTCCCACTTGCCTTGGAGCAGGAGATGGCTTAGCTACCTATGGCCCCGACACTCAGGAGTGATCGGGAGATTAGCTAGTAGACTTGGTTTAGTTTTCATGTTTTAGAACTTGAATTGTAATAACTTGAGATCCGAGTTTGTATTTGAGATATTATTATTTAGTAGTTTATAAATGTTGTTATTTAGTTTTTAGTTATAAACTTCTGTGTTATCTTATCTTGCTTAGACTGTGATTGAGATTTCATTATATCTATACTTGTCCTCCGTTCGGAGTTGAGATTTGACAAGTACATTATATAATTGCATGAGTTGTTGTTGATAGTAACCTAGGACAGCGTTCTACCGCCGACACTGCGGCGTAGGCTGGACGTACCCACTTCTCGTGCCCTTACTCTAGGGTGCGGGTCGTGACAGATCCAGGAGTTCCAGAAGATGCGTCCACGGGACTTCCACGGCACAGAGAGGATTTTGTATGCGGATGACTGGATAGAGCACATCGAGGATATCTTTCGACTGGCGGAGATTCCAGTACGACTGCAGATTGAGGCGACAGGTAGTCAGATACAGGACCTGGCTTGCACTTGGTACCAGACGAACCCGAAGATTGGTACAGAGGGACAGACTTGGGCAGCCTTCAAGAAGCTGTTCAAGGAGAAGTTTTTCCCTGACACGGCTCTTGGCACCCTGGATATGCAGTTTGACAGCTTAGTTCAGGGCAGTCAGACTGTCGAGGAGTACGCTGGGGAGTTCTGCCGTCTGGGCAGATTTATTGAGGGACTCAGTGAGACAGTGAAGGCTCAGAGGTTCCGAAAGGGGTTAGTCAAGGAGGTCAATCCTTGACCAAGAGTGACCGGAGCACCACTTTTGAGGAGATTCTTGTGGGTGCCCTAGCAGCAGAGGATGATCTTGAGCTAAAGCTCAAGAGGGGACGAAATGCTCATGGAGCCAGTGGCAGCGGAGGACCGGCCAAGAGACCTTACGTACAGATTCAACAGCAGTTTCAGGTCCAGGGACATACACTTTACCAACAGACACCCAGGCAGCAGCACATTAGTTGTACCTTCTACAAGAAGCTGGATCATGGATGGAATGACTGCAGGAAGAGACTAGGCAGGTTTTTACTTTGTGGTTCAGCGGAGCATTAGTGTAGGGAGTATCCCAAGAACCAGACACCATTGACTCAGGCAGCAGCAGGAGCTAGGGCTCCGACAGGGCAGCAGAGGTTTGTCCAGCATCAGCAGCAGGCCAGAGGAAAGGCCAGCAGGGGCAAACTTTCGCCATGACAGTTGAGGATGCACAGGCAGTAGGAGGGATACTTGCAGGTTCTTTTTCTCGATTCCATTCCTACTTTTGCCTTATAATAACTATCTTGAAATTCAATTCTGACAGTTTTGTCTACCTAATTGTTCATCGATAAATTTGATCCTTAGTATTCTGTGTTGATTTGATTTTGATTTTTCCAATATAAATGTATGGGCTAGGTCGCCTCAGTTATGGAATTTAGAATTTTCTACAATCATAGTAGCCAACATAGTGAGGACATATAGTCAGATTTTGGATGTATTTCTCGGACATGAGAATTTAATATTTTTGCGACCAAGCATGCGATAATGCAAAAATTTTAAATACCATGATTCTAGATGTATGTACCATAGTTGGGGATTCTATGATTATCGTAGCCTTGTTTACTAGTATGACGAAGATTCTGAATCTCTTGATTTTGGACAAACGCATATGATTATAGGATTGTATGATTAGAGACTTTGATTGATTAGGGGTTTGACCTAGTACGACTATCTTAATTTCGAGGACGAAATTCTTTTAAGGAGGGTAGACTTGTAACACCCACTTTTCTAAATGAGGATAATTTTAAATTTTTTAATTTTAATTTTAGTAATGATATTTAAATCATGATATGATTTTTGGTGATTTTTAACCATTTCAAAACTATTTTTATTGGTAATTTGTGATTTTGGTTTTGCTAGTGAAACCCTAGAGACTACTTGACCTAGAGCCTAACCATGTGATTAGGATGTGTTAATTATCATTTTTGGCCTAGGGATATTTTGGCTATTTTGGTTCTTGGAATTATTTGTTAATTATTTGATTGCTGGTTGTTATTTTTGACTTTTGCTAGTTGTGACTTTAGAGACTAGCCTAGAGTTTGACTTTGACTTTGGTGACTTAGTTAGCATGGTATGGGATCCAAATCTAACTTAAGTTGGTCTTAGTTGACTTGAGTGTTACTAGGGTTCATGAGAGGATTGTGAGAGTTTAGTGCATTGGACTTTTGGTTAAGGAGTTGAACTAGCTAGTTAACAATCATGGCCCAAAGCCCACCATAGGAGACCCTAACCCTAGATCTTAATTAGGACAGCCACAACATCCCAAATTAAACCTAATTTCAGCCTATAAAGTCTCTCTTCATAACCACTTGCCTCTTTTAGAACACCCCTTGTAGGAAGCCCTAATTTCTTCCCCAAATTGTCAAATCTCCCCATTCCTCCACCAAATTGATCCCACTCTTTTGCACTTAATTCTAAATCTAGAGTAGAAGAAGAAGGAGGATAGCTTACAAGGAGGGGAGCTCATTGGAACATAGTTTGAGGAAGGAGACTTCATTATTTGGGGTTTTTTCTTGGAGATTTGCTCTCTATAAGCAATACCTAAAAATCACCCTAAAATCCTCATTTAATTTATAATGCATCCATCTAGGTGTCCCTACTTGTAGAAAAGTTTGGTGGAAATTCGTGTTGATTTGGTGTCCGTATCGGACACGTATCAGTGTAGGCTTTTAGGTGTTTGATGAAATCCTCAATGGCGATTTTATTGCTATTTTTGTATTCTTTGAACTGGTTTGTAGAGCTTCATGTGCTTTGGTTTCCTACACGACTGAGCTAAATATCGAGTCATATCCGTATCCAAATTGGATATGAACATGCTCGCAGCGCACTACGAGCAGTGCCCTACTGCTCGAGGAGGTTTCCTCCATGTACACGCCACGTGGACACGTGCCACTTGGCACAGAGGTAGGGGCAACCTCTGACAACACCCCTCTTGAGTTTCGTGTCGCCTCGTTTCGTATCGAGGGAGTTCTCGCACGTGCACTGGGTTCGTACCACACTGTTATGCACGAAAACTCCCTACTGATACGCGTCTCGTGTAGAGACACTACACGACATGGACACAAAACCAAGTATCGATCGTGTATCCCTATGCCTGGGCTACACGGGTGTGAGCACGTGTCGTGGGGTGGCCTGTGTCGTGTCCACGAGGACACAAACCCACCGAACGAGACTGTTGTACACGAATTCACTGTGTGTGTTTTGTTGTTATTTGACACTTCGTGTCCACTGTTTTTGGACACGAATCAACCCCTAGACATGTAATCATATGTATTTCATATTGGCACAAATTAATTTGATATTTTGTTGAGTTTTCGTATGTTAAATTGGGTTTTAGGCATTCAAATTTTGGGCTGTACAGTGAGTTCTTGATACTCGACTGATATTGTCCATTTCAAAATATTCTTCAAATTTTTATTGATGTTTAATCCCGGATTCACATTGGGTTGCATTCTCAGCATTTGGGTTGATTGGTTTACTGATTCATGATTTGGGCTCGGGAACCTTGCTCCACTATTTAGGTTATGTTCTTATTTTACATATGTGAAACCACTTGATGTCTGTGGACATTCATATATGGGCATGTCAATGTATTATGACTCCACAACATTCACTACCATTTATTCAGTTCAGAACTTCAAATAGAGTGGTGTATCTGTCCCTCTTTTGATGTCCACTCCCATTACCTATTTACTGATACACTAATGTATCAAGTCACACCCCCCTTCTTTAATTCTGTGCAGTCTGCCCATTTGGACCTTGTCCTTTGCGCATTTATCTCTGATACACCTTGTTTCACTTTGCTCTGACACTTGATACCACTTCACTTGACACTCTATGCTCTTTGACACATTTTGGATACTACACATTCTATGATTGGCTGCACATTGCTCTGATACATACGGACATAGGCATTTGACACTTGAATTTGATACTACACTTCACATATGTTTGCACTTACCTGGGCACTCACTTTGCTCTGCAACACCTTGCAATGAGATGCTACACTCCATAATATGCCTGCACACACATCTTAACCAACTGATATTCTATTACATTACCTGTACTTCCTTGCATCTGCATTTTACTCTGCCATATTGCTCTGTGACACCATATGCAGTTTTGTTTTCCTTGACACTTGACACCTCTTTGACACTTCATTGACACACATATTTGACACTTGGACACTTGCATATGATTCACATTCACTCGATACTCATAGCTCACTGCTTTCACTCTTGACACATAACTGCACACACATGTCTGAATACCTTGGTTTGATACTTGACACATACACCTTTAGCTTATTGCTACTTAGCCATGTCCTACATAACCAAATCATTTCACTGCACATAGAGCCTTGTACATACTTTATTGTATTCACACACTGCCTATACTTCCTTAAATATCTATTGCAATCACATTCAGGGAACACTACATTCCCGTTATCCTGTATTGGAAATACATTCATTGCATTGCCTGTAATTCATTCCCTGCATTAGGCATATCACTTCACTCTTCCTCACTTTACTTATTGCATAATTCACCTCACACACATCACTCTATTGCCTATACACACACACACGCCTACACTTTACAAAAACCTGAGAACACACATACAACTGCCACATGTATCTGTGCATGATACATGTCCTGCATCTTTAGCCACTGCATTCAGTGGAATGCCCTGCAGTCATTTCATCCTTACTACACTAATCCCCTGTACCTACACATTTGTCCTGTCCCATTTCCTATAGGTATAGACTTGTGTTTATATGATATATATGTAGTAGTTAAGTTCCTATGTAATGTGTATACCCATAGTAAATGTTTATGAGTATTGGTGGTTTAATTTTGAGTTGAGTATAGTGTCATAAATGGCACATGAAGTTAGTAGTGATAGATTTGATTAAATCCCTCTAGTAAAACTATAGATATATGGCATATATATATAGTTTAGTTTAAGATTGAATGTGATTTTAATACCACTTGAACCTAACATATATATAGTTTAAGATTGGTCAAACCCTAGAATTGATTAAGATTTTCTAATTAGCTAACCTAGTTGACCTAGTTTGACTAGTGTAGTTGACTAGAGTTGACCAAGGGTTGACTTTAGTCTAGAATGACTTGTTTGACTAGGTTTAGACCTAGAATAGATTTTGACCTAGTTTGACTTTATAAGTTGACCAGAGTGACCAAGAGTTGACTTTGCCTTAGATGACCTAGAATTATTATAATGCATTGTAATCTTTAATATTACCATTCTGGACATGTTGTGACCTGTGTTGCTCTAGATAGGACTCATCTACTCTGTCTGGACATCTACACTTACCAGATACTCGGGATATCAGGCGAGTACATTCTCTGATCATTTCATACTTGCTAGGATTTATATTCTTGTTCTAGATTACTTTACTTGATGCTGTAATGTTGTTAACACGGATTAGTACTATATGGATCTTTATTGAGATTTATCCCCCTCGGGAGCATCAAATACATCATGTCATGTGCGTTTCACTTTCATCATGTACTCTTGTGCTTTCATTATTCATGTACACTCTTGTGATTCATGTACTCTCATGCTCACGGAGCCCTCATGTATTCCTTCATGTGCACCCATTTATGGGCCCCCATGTGAAATATTGTACAATAACATAACTTGTCTGGATCCTTGTATATTTATTGGGTTCGGGAGAGTAGAAGCAGTCATGTGAACAATCCCAAATGGTCATTGTATAAACTCTTATTGTAATCATGTGCAAATTCAAGCCGTTCACATATCTATCTTGTACTCTACATCACTAGTCACTGATAGTTCTCTACTTATAGCTATTTATATTACAATTCTCTCTCTTTTACTACATGTATTTTCTTTCAGCGTTTCATGTATTTTACTCTATTGCATGCTTTATATTCCTGTCTTGATATGAACTGTTGAGATTATGTGCTCGTTCCTGTCCTGACCCTTATTAGCAATTCGACAAACGAAAAAAATTCAGAACGGCAAAAGTATGAGTATAAATCGGCACAATATTAATAAAATATGGTCAAAAATTCGGTCAAAAATTTCTAACAAAAAACATTCGGATCCGATATAATTCGTGTTTAGTACGTTTCATATGAACTAGCATTAAAAATTCGGCATATATAGGTCCCACCCACCTCTACTCTTTCATAAATAAGGGTTCAGTGTAAGAATAAAAAGAGGTTGGATGATGGAAAACCGAAAGATTTTTCTTTGATTGTTGCAAGCAACATGTACAAAGACTTTTGGGTTTCTTTTTTTTGGTTACTGTGAGACTTTTTCTTCTTTTCTTTTGATAATTTTTTAGAATTGTGCCGGTCTTAATATCTAATAGCAGTAAGAGTCAAGAAAGTCAAGACTGGTGGGTTTCTTGGTCATATTTTTTTGGCCAAACTTTTTAAAAATTTGTACGGTACGCGTTTAAAACGCCACAGGCTTAAAATTCGTATACAAATCCGAATTTTTCAAAACTACATAAGTATTACGTTTATGTAAGATACAGAAAAATTCGCGTATAATACGTATTTTATTCGGGTGATTGCTAACAAGGGTCCTGACTGGACATGTT
The DNA here is from genome assembly GCA_029216955.1 of Iris pallida. NCBI lineage: Eukaryota > Viridiplantae > Streptophyta > Magnoliopsida > Asparagales > Iridaceae > Iris > Iris pallida. The sequence continues at coordinate 6,453,942 of JANAVB010011395.1, read as the reverse complement.
GAAAATATTACAGAGGATGACGAGGACCTTTGCCCTACCTATTATGGAGCTTCCATAGATGACACCTGCGACTTGGACCTTCAGCAGGATCCATCAGTAGAGGATGTCACTCCTATAGTTTAGGCTAGATAGCTTAGACCTCTATCTTATTTTGATGTCTTGTCTTATTGGATACTTTTATGTTATATTTGGGATCTTGTTGTTTTTCTGGATTTTGGGGAGATGTTATCTTAGACACTTAGATTTTTTCTCCTGTTTGTATTTCATTTAAGGATTTTTTATCTATCTATCTTATCGTACTTCTACTTAGTTGTGATTGAGCTGTACATTTCTGTATTATCCTTCGTTTGGATGTATATACTATACATATACCTTATATTTGTTAGATGTATGTGACCTAGGACAGCGTTCTACCGCCGATACTGCGGCGTAGGCTGGACGTACCCACTTCTCGTGCCCTACACTGGGTGCGGGTCGTGACAAAGTTCGGTACGCCGCCGAATGATTCGTTTCTATCGATTTATGACTTTTGTTTCCTTCGGTTGCATTTCGTGCAACGGTTCACTTTCGATATCCTTTGTACTTCCGTTGTACTTCGTGCAGCAATTTTACTTTGACACTTAGTGGACCACGTACAACGATTTTACTTCCGACACGTATTACACAGCGTGCAATATTTTCTTTCTGATATGTGTTGCACTTTGTGCCATGATTCATTTCCGATAACCATTACATCTCGTGCAAGTATTTATCTGCGACATTCAAAGCCAATGCTCGAATCCGTTCAACACATTCGATATCAACTTTTATTATCCTTGCACGCATCATTTACACTTCAACTCATTACAATTTGATACAACAATATTTTATTTCACTCGTTACACTTCATGCAACTTTTTATTTCCTCGTTGCACTTCATGCAATATTTCGTTTCCCATTCAACTTTGTTGCATTGCAAAATCGAACATCTCATTTCACATTTTTCAACTTGTTGCACTTGCAGCAACAATATTTTACGGCTCGTTGCACTCAATACAATAAACCTTTCGCGACTTTCTTAGCAAATATCATGTAATTTCCAAAACACATTCGGCAAAATTACGATTTGTATTAGACTTGTTGTATGGAACATCCAGTGCGGCATCGAGCAGAGTCAAGAGCGATTCGATTGGTGGTGGGCAACTCTTTGTAATTGAAACAAAGCAAGTGTCCTGAGGAAATTGAGCCTAGAGCTCTGATACCAATTTGTCACGCCCCGACCAGGAATCACCCGAATCATCGTCCTCGCAGGGGGCATGAAGCCGCACGAGCCTGGAGTTGTGCTCGTGCAAGACAAGATGACAAGTTCTCAAAATGGTTATCTTTTTTTGATATTAGCAAACGGAAGAAAATAGAGTATATGAAACAATTCTCTTTATTGATAATAACTGAGATTACAAAGGCATTCAATAGCCAACTGAATTTGTCAGATTGGCTACAACACTCAAGTCCTCTCTTGCCTACAAAGGATTTCACCGTTCCATACATCATGCCTTCTATATCTCGGCCAGTCAATCATGTTGCAAGTTCGAGCGTCAATGCGATCGCACGCTTCAAACGCTACGATATTCCATGCCTCTGCACAATCAAGCGAAGCTTCGCTGCGAGCATTCCTTTCCCTGCATGAAATATGGTGGGGGATCAGTATGTTCGTCCTCGCATGTACTGATGAAAAGACCCATTTTTTATCGACATTTAGTATTTATGTTGAATCATGCAATTTAGCTTATGATCTTGCTATATTCTCCTTAGGGAATTTTATGGCATATTCGAAAGTAAAGCATGTTATCATGGCAAGCATGTTATTCGAATTGACTAGGCAAGCAGGCAAGCAATCTCGTATTTGTTTCATGGCACGACTTTTTACCAGCATGAACGCAATCGTCCTTGCATCGACGCAAGGTGAATACGCCCCATTCCTTCCATGTCATGTTATAAGTGCTCTCTATGCAGGATCTATGTGTACAGGATACATACGTGCCTGCACTTTCAACCCATCGTTCCTTAACTATATGAAGGTCATTGGCATATTCGCGCCTGAATGGACTAAAGGTTTCTCTTTTCTTTTCTTTCTTATCTTTCTTCCTTTTCTTTCTTATCTTTCTCTCTTTTCTTTTCTCAAATTGGGTAGCCTGGAGCTTCACGAGTTGGGTTGCTATCCCAAACAAACGAAGACATACCGTATGCAAACCATCTTTTATGGCTTTTCACAACTATAATCGGCTAGTCGTCTTACAGATGTACGCCCATCTAAGATTATATTCCTCCTAGGTCGAACAGTTCTGGTGCCCCGGCGCACCCATTCGAAGGGAACATTCCCGTGTATGGGCTATTATGTCTTACATTTGTCAAGCCCATTCGACCATGCAACGCGCATCTTATTCAAACAACCAAACATAGTCTTGAGTCTACGACTTAGACATTCATCATCTCGTATTTCTCACATTAACTTTCTATGTTCTCACTTTCCATACTTCGTTTCGATGTTCAATGACATCATGCCTCAACTCAATGTTCGTCAACCGAACGACCCGAAGGTCCCGAACACTTTTTGAGGCATCATGCCACATCTGACAGTTTCGTCACCTACATGCCACAACTGTTCTCTTCGCAACGAAGCCATTTTTTATGATTCTCGTGCACGTAGGCACGCTTTGACACATTTGTTCTCATTTCTTTGAGTCATGCATGCGATGCACGCCTCGATACCATAATTCCATTTCTTAGCCTTAATATTCAATGTTCGTGGCTTGCACGCTAGGGTGCTCGCCTTCAAAATCTTTCAATGTGCTAGCCTTTCTAACTCGTGCGCAAAGGCACGGAATGGCTCATGCACGAAGGCATTCGCCGAATACAATTATCCCATGTTCTTGTGGCTTGCGCTGAGGCGCTCGCCTTTACGATATCCAATGTTCCATAGCAACTCGTGCATTTGATGCACATTTTATTTCAATTGTTCTAACTTGTATTCGACACACTCTATGATTTATCTTTCGATCGGACCACGCCCGTGGCGTCGATAGGTTAACTTAGCATACAATGATACATTCTTACTTAGGCATGAAGGAGTAAAAAGAAGAGCCAGTCCTCCCATCTTAAACGGATATGCCTTGTTGTTTGTCGAGCCGATACGGCTCGATTTTATATCTTTGTTGTATGGCCAAATCTTATGACTTAGCCATTCGAGCACTTCTTGTTTTATTGAACTACTCGATCGATTCCGGCCTACCATGCCCAAGTCCCAGCCCATTGCGCGGTGGATTTAGATTTTGCGGACCCGTTGGGAATGAAGGAAAATCGACCTCTAATATTTCAGCGTAAACGGAGAGCCTGCACATGAAACCAACTAAAATCAATACTTGCATCGATTCGGACTTGCGCCTTGGGTAGATTCGATTTCTTAGAATCTTCGAGCCGACTCAACGCATTTACCCTTCGGGCAATGCAGCGCTTCGCATTGATTCAACTCGATGCATTTCTTTGGAACAAAGCAACTCTTCGAGTTGACTTAGTTTGATACATTGCTCGGGACAACGTAACTCTCATATCGATTCACATCGATACATTTCATTCGGCCAACGCGACTCTTTGAGTCGACGTCTCAGTGTAATGCGTCATGCGGAGTGGGGCATTACAATATTCATGAAACATTGTATACATATTGCATATTACAAAGCTTAGAGAGCTCGAGAGATGGCATTACGTGAAATAATGGTAGTTATGTTGAGGCATATGCTGATCTTGAGGAATATGGTTTTAGAATTATGGAGTCGAATCCAGGTTGTATATAATTCAACCACTTTAGGTGTTGATTTTTTTTATTTACTTGAATCAGAGTCATACACCCACATAAATTTTTGCTAACCTTTGATTTAGTAAAATCCATCAAGCATGCATATAAATATGCTAAAGTAGCAGCTCCAATGCATGACGGGTGGGTTCTTTTAGATTATCTAAGAATGGTAATAGTCGCACGTTTATTCTATTTTCCTGCCCGTCGAAAAATAGAATTGTTCAACATAAACAAAGGAAATATGCTCTATTACAACGAATTATCTGCAAAAATTAAAATTTACATATTAACACGCTATTAAAATTAACTGACAAGTAAATCTTAACATTAAATACGTACCCTTAATTCATCGACCTCGACTGGACCGTCGATAGTGCGATCTAAATCCATAAAATTATCCCGAAGCCAAGTTGACGTGACAAAACTCCTCCCTCCTATGTCCGGTGGTTACATAATGTCGAGATATCTCCTGATTAGTTCATATGGATTTAACTGTGTATCAAAATATATAGGGTCACCTGTAATAGGTAACCCTAGAATATTTGTAACATCCCAAAGTGTGATAGTCATTTCACCAACTGAAAATTGAAAATTGTTGCGTTGAGGCCGCCAACGCTTGACGAGACTAAAATGAGGTTCACATCATTGATTAAAATTTAAATTTTATCCAGATATTAAACCCAAAGGAACGCAACAGCTCCTTTTGGGGAGCAATTAACTCACATTTGCTGTATCCTCTCTGCATCCTCCAATTTTTATGCTTCCGTAGTATTCGTAAATCTGAAGGATAATCGTATAATGGCAAGCAAAATATATTTATTATATTTATGTAAAAAATTATGTACCATAGTTACAATTTTTAAATTTATCTGCCGTCAAAAACCATCTTGGATATGTGATTGTTCGTTCCTGTATGATGACTTCTGTAACTGGCCCCAGGAATACGTCTGTCATTCGGTTGAGCCATCTAGAAATATATATTAATAGAAAATCTAAAATAAATTAAAATAATAATAGAGGGAAAGAGAATTTTAGACCGTATGAGTTACTGGTTGCTAGAAGAAGTTGTTGTGAAGTAAATAGGAGGGGGGTTGCTGGTTGGGAGAAGAAGTTAATGCGAAGTAAATTGGGGGAGGGGTTACTGGTTGGCAGAAGAAGGAGGGGGTGGCTGCATTCTAATAGAAGAAAAAGGAAGAGGGGGGGGGGAGTCTTCGAGACAAGGTAGTGTTCGAGATGGGGGGTCTTTGAGGGAGGAGGGAGGACGGGCTCTTCGAGGGGGACTTCTGACACACACACACACACACACACACACACATACCCTATCTCTTCTCTCTCCCTCTGACACACAGACACTGTCCCTACCCCACACACGCGTGCCAAGTGAGTTGGTGCTCCCTATGTGCCAACTCACTTGGCGCCCCTCCCATTCTCTTCCCTCTCTACGTTTCTCTTTCCTCTCTACAGCACGCCAACTGAGTTGGAGTCCCCTGTTATGTCCCAGTACCGAAATACAGAGGGTAACTAGGCCAGCTACTCCATATGAGGTATAAAAATGTCATACGGAGATCGTGGCTGTCATGAGACTAGTGGGTGCATGCTGCAATCAAGTCTCCTATGGTCTTACAAAGCTTCTACGTCTCAATCAATAAAAGAAAGAAACAACAATTTATAAACATATGAGATAAAGCAGTAAGGTGTCCCTAATGCTTCATCAAAATGATCATGGGAAACTAGCTTTATAAATTAGTTAGCCCAGAGAGTCACAGGCACATAATCGTATTTATGCATCTGATTTAATTACAATTATGCAAGAAGAAAAAATATTCAAAACAATCGGCTAAATAGGTACCGGGCTAAATGCCAGTACATAAGTAAAGATACTAGAGTGGTGGAGAAGAAACCCACTCAAGTCCCCCGCCAGCCATGCTCCTAGCATGCACCATTAACGTCAGGGAGGAAGGTTGGATCCTCAGGCTCTGCTACGTGATCTGGTGAAACAAAACCAGCGGGGTCAGCCTCGAATAGCAAGTACCACAAGGGAGCACAAAAAAGTGAGATAAAATCCAAGCATAAAGATAATAATAAGACTTGGCTTATGAGTCATAAAGTGACGAAGCATCATCGAGTCCATACGACACCATTACAACCAAACAAGGACAAATAATGCCAATATCGAAATGAGATGAGACACAACCCATGGTCATGGTCAAGTTATAAGCTTCCGGTCGTAACCTCGGTCCACAGCCTGTCGTAGCACGAAAGCCCAACCCAACAACCAAACAAGGACATGGGTTGGACCATGTACCATGACAGTCCGTGTCCCTCGGTTACTAACAGAAGACACAAGGCACACGCAAGTCATTTTTCAAACGACCAATCATTCCTACAACTTTCTATATTTGGTGGAGTTATCCCCGCAATGCTGTTATAGGACTCCGTATATCGTGTCATTCTAGCAGGGCTAGCCAATCCAATATATATAAATATGTAGCATATTGATTACGTACCAGTCCCTCGTAAGGCTACCTTGCTAAAACATACACACACAGCACATAGGAGTCGGACATAGTCATCTACCATAGGCAGATGAAACCATATCCATGGCGGCCAACTCGACACGTCAGGATGGGACCTGGGTGGGTAGTATGGCACAATCTCGAGATTCTTCCCACCCAATGCATCTACCAGATTAGTTGCCTAGTTAAACCCTAGGTTAATATCGGGATTCACATGTCGTGGTCACATGCTCATCATCCTAGATGTCGTACATACGAGTACCCCAAGTAAGGATCTGTACTGGCTTAAGGAATCATACATAAGGATCCCTCCTTAGTGTAATGCAACACGCAACATATACCACGTCATTGCTATTGGCCCTTCATTATGTAAGTGCTGGAGACTTTGGAAGTACTGACATGTATCGCGTAGGAACACTTAGCACTTGAGATAGCACTTTGGTGCTCATATAGATTGTACCTCAATACACGCATAGGATTTACCAGCACACACATAAAAAATCGGGTCGGGAATGAAGATTAAGTCACATAGTCATTAGAAACTACTGGACACGCAAGTCACTTAGGCATATAGGCATGAGGGTCAAACACACGCGTAGCACGTAGGGGATGGCACGTCGCGTGAAGGTTGGCACGGCACGCAGAGTGCACGAACCAACTGCACACGGGAAGTACGGGTAGGCGAGCGGGACGCATGAACATGCATGAGCAGGCAGGCACAGGGGCAGTGCGTGCACAGGGCGCACGAGCAAGCAGCGCCTTTAGGCGTACGGATAGGGCAAGCAGCACGCGAGCGAGGCACAGGCGTGTCTGCGTGCGGGGTGCACAAGCGGGGAAGCTATGCACGGGGCACGTGAGCAGGGAGGCTGTGTGCCGGACACGCTAGCGGACACCGTCGTCCCCAACCGGTAGCAATTTTAGCCATAGAGTTTTTACAAACTTCCATTGTCCATAACTTAGACTTATCCGTCGACCTCGACGCCTCCTCCGCCGTGTAGCACCCTCGACGGCCACTACCCATCGGACACGTACGTGTCATCTCACCCCTCGTGTCGTTCAGTGTCTCGTGTTTGTGTCACTGGACTCGCCTAAACACGAGGAGTCCATTGATGTACTCGGACACGGGAAACTCGTGTCGTGTGTGTCATACACGCCTTGGACACAGGACTCGTGTGTCTTTGTGTCCCTAACTGTCAGGACACGAAGACACAGAACCATGGGCTAATGGGTTTGGTTATTTCACAATTTATCGGATTTGGTTTGTTTTTCAACCCGTTATTCTATTTTACTATATAATTAACTCAGACCTTACCCTAACATCAAGCTCGAGCTGACCTACTGGTCAGCCGAGTGGCGCTTAGACCTACCCCCTCTCCAGCGGGCCGAGATCGAGCCCCCTTTTTGTTATTTTTTTTGTTTTGTTTTGTTTATTTGTTTATATATTATATGTATATATGTATATGTATATTATTTTTATATATATATATATTATTATTATATTATATTATATATAATTATATATATATATATATATATAATATATATTTTATGTTATATATATGAATGTATTTGTTGTATATGTATATGTATTTCAAATACAATTATGTGCAAAATGTTATTATGTATAAATTTACAAGTTATTTTATATAATTTTATGACTTGTATATTCTCTACTTTTATATATTATTAAAATACTTTTATATGTATTTTGATATATGAATTATTGTATTTTATTAATCATGGCCATTTGATGTCCAAACTTAGCATGAATTTTCGGGCCCAAATGTGTCTAAATATATTCAAGGTCTGTACAAGTCATATTGGACTTGATTCATGGCTATGGGTCCCGTATCTTGACTTCGGTTCAATTTCGTATACGTGGATAAAATATTAAATAATTAATTATTTATTTTCCAGAATTTGTAACTTGCTGTTTTTGAATTTTTATATATAATATAATTACTGTGGAAATATGAGAAAAATTGTATTTAAATACTATGTTAATTTAGCTAATTAATATAAATTTTTTAGCATTTAATAAGTAATTTTTGCATTAATAAAAATAGGAAAACAACTCATTTTTAGGATACATATGTTTACTGATTTTTAATAATATCTATGAAGGTTTATAAATTCCAGACAAATTAGTATAAATTTCTATAATTAACAAGGATCATTATGGTACTTTATTTTATTATAATTGAGCCTTTTGTCTATATTAAAAATTGTTGGAACACAGTATTAATCTGATTTAATTATTGATTAATTACGACTTACGATGTTTTGTGATTTTGGGATATTATAGTATTGGACCTCACCCTACCATAGTGTAAAGGCCCTAGAATGTTAGTTTAGGTATTGTGTCACCCCATATTGGTCTCCTATGCTAAAATTTACCATTTGGCTAGGTGTCCAGTCAGAAAGTCGTGTCGCACAACTAGTGTCCTAGTGTTTAACTTAGTATGAAAACTAAGTTTATGTATTATTTTTATAGTGAAGAGACACCAGTCATCTATAGCATTTCATCACTACTTTGCTTTGCTAGAGGCAAGTACCTCTACAAACTTTATTTACAGCATATAATGAATTGTGTATAAACCATGCTAAAATACCAATATCTAAACTGCAAGTCATATATCACCATGTTTCATATGCTTTATACTGCTCTCAGTATCCACCATGCTTTATACTGTTCTCGTATCACTCACATGTTATAAAAAATGGGTTAAGGGAAAACTGCTAGTAGAGTACGTGATCATGCCTACTTCTCCGTATGTATTTATCGTGCACGGTAACATTCTATATGTAACTTTGTCGTAGGTCTGATCTCGTATTTGTGTATGGATATACATCGATGCCGTTAGTGTACGTATGTATACTTCAGAGAAAACTTGATATGTACCACTGTACATCCTATTTACCTATTGACCGATCACGTACATGCTACAGTTTTAAACTTTAAATAAACATATGTTGCCATAATAAATATATCTAGAAACCAAATAAACCATGATATGCCATGACTCCTGTTTATTACACTTCAGTTCATTTCATGCTTAGTATATTTAGTTTGTTAGAATCAGTACTTGCTCCCGTCCTGACAGGATAACGTTGTAGGTATACTTACCGAGGAGGAGTTGCTATGTGATTCCTATTATGGAGTTGCCATCGAGGATCAGACTTTACCTTACGTGGATGTACCTGCGGGAAAACTCGTCTAGTTTGTGTAGTTACTCGGGACTTTTGAGAGTAGTCATGTTGTTAGACTATGTATTTTGAAACTGGTCCTGTATCCAGTTTTATGTCTCGACTTTGTATTTCGGAACATATTTATATACGAGATGACTTTTGTGTTGGAACATTTCTGACTCTATATGACATATAGAACTATTAGCACACTTTGATCATTTATTGTTTGTCTTTAGAACAGCTTACTACGCTTTATTTCAAGCGTAGGCTGGACATGACTCGGCCCGGCCCAACAATTTCGGTAGCGGATCGTGACACTGCCTGATAACTATTATTGTAAGAGAATTCTACCAAATGAAGATGACATTCCCAAGATCCGTCGAAGTCTAAGGTACAAGCTCGTAATATATCTTCTAACGTTTAAATTATTCTCTCTGACTGTCCGTCAGTCTGTAGATGGTAAGCTGTACTGAACGTCAACTTGGTACAAACTTCGATGCAAACTATGCCAAAAGTGAGAGGTGAACTGTGTGTCCCGATCTGATACTATGCTGCCTGAATACCATGCTGCCTCACTGTCTGCTTCATATACATTTCCGCCAACTGCTCAGTAGACTGCCCCACTCTAAAAGGAAGGAAATGAGCAACCTTCGTGAGCCGATCCACTATCACCCAAACTACGTTTCGACCACTCAAGGATCTAGGTAAACCGGTCACAAAATCTATCGATGTGCTCTCATTTTCATTCTGGAATAGGAAGCAGTTGTAACAACACTGTCGGCCTCTGTTGCTCTGCCTTTCCTTGCTAACATACCAAAGACCCGAATCTTGTGATCTCCATTTTTATTCCATTCTACCAAAAGTGCTACTTTATATCCTAATACATTTTTGTTTCTCCGGGATGAATGGAATAAAGAGAACAATGAGCCTCTGTCATAATCTTCCGTCGAAGGTCTCCATTCGGTACACAAAGATGGTTTTCGAACCTAAGCATACCATCTTCATGGATTACTAACTCCTTCCTGAGACCTGACTCACATTCTAACTGAAGCTTCTGGATCTGCGGGTCCTCTGTATGTGCGGCTCTGATCCTTCCACTAAAGTAGACTGAATTTGCAAACTGGCCATGATTCCCGTATCTTGTGGCAGGATCACTTCAATTCCCATTTCCTGAAAATCTTCCAAAATATGCCTCTGCGAGGTTAAGATGAATGCACTACCCCTCCCACTCATGGCATCTGCTACCACATTTGCCTTGCCTAGATGATACTGAAGATTCATGTCGAAGTCCTTCAGTAACTCCAACCATCTTCTCTGTCTTATGTTCAGGTCCCTCTGGGTGAATACATACTTTAAGCTCTTATGATCAGTGTAAATCTCCACTTGATCTCCATACAAATAATGCCTCATAACTTAAGCGAAAATACTACTGCTGCTAACTCCAGATCGTGAGTCGGGTAGTTCTTCTCATGGTCCTAAAGCTGTCGAGACGCATATGCTATCACCTTACCATGTTGCATCAATACACACCCAAGTCCCTTCCCGGATGCGTCATAATATATTGTAAACCCTCCCGATCCTACTGGAAGCGTCAAGATCGGGGCTGAGATCAATCTCTTCTTTAACTCTTCAAATGATGCCCGACACTTCGCTGACCAAACAAACTCTATATCCTTACACGTCAAACGAGTCAAGGGTGCCGAAATCCTGGCGAAGTCTGCCACGAACCTCCGGTAGCAACTAGCCAATCCTAGAAAACTGGCACATCTGGCCACTGTCTCGGAACTGGCCAATTTTCTACTACCTCAACCTTCTCATCTATTGACACTCCTGCTCCAGAAATGATATATCCGGAACAAAATTTGATCCAACCAAAACTCACATTTACTAAGCTCGAATGAAGTTGATGCTCCCTCAAGGTTTTGCAAAACTATCCAGATGTTTCTCACACTCATCTTCACTACTGGGATAGAAAAGGATGTCGTCTATGAATACTACTACAAACTTATCCAAATGGCATAAAGATGCGATTCATCGAATCCATGAACACTGCTGGAGCATTAGTCAGTCCAAATGGCATCACCAGAAATTCATAATGCCCGTACTACGATCTAAATGTTGTCTTGGGTATGTCATACTCCCGGACCCTCACTTGATAATATCCGGATCGAAGATGAATCTTAGAGAAGACGTAGGCTTTACTCAACTCAAACAAGTCACCAATCCTTGGTAACGGATACTTGTTCTTCACTGCTATTGCATTCAACTGTCGTAATCAATGCACATTCACGTCGATCCATCCTTCTTGGGTACTAAAATCATCGTGCTGCCCATGGTGATTCACTGTCTCGAATAAACTGCTTTGCCTTCAGTTTTTTTATGCTGGTATAACTTGTCCAACTCTGACTGCGATATCCTGTAAACTCTGTCAGCTTTAGGCTCCATTCCAGGATTCAACTCAATGCAAAACTCCACCCTCATTCGTGGTAAACCTGAAAGCTCATCAGGAAATACATCAAGAAACTCTCTGACCACTCTTGGAATCTGCTCATGCTCTGCCACTGCAACTATGCCCTTAGGCCGATCCTCCAATGATCGAACAAAGGCAACTGTTCAATGCCAGGAACATTAAATACTACCCTACCTCCTCGACAATCTATCATCGCATGACTGTCCCCAACCAGTCCATGTCTAGGGCAATGTCAAAGTTGTCCATAGGGAACTCAATCAAAGATGCAGACAATAATCGCCCACACACTATGATCGGACACGCTAAGCACACTCTGCTAACTCCTACGAGCCTATTACTAGTGAGTATATTCATCCTCTCTAGTAATGCTTCGAACTCCAATCCAATACGTGTCATAAATCGTACATATATAAAAGAATGTAGCCCCGAATCAAATAATGCTACTGCAGAAAAAGGTAACAAAAACATTACCTGCAGCCACGTCGCCTGAAGCTAGTGCCTCCTCCAGAGATAAGGTGAAGGCCTGACCCTGGCCTTGTTGAGCTCTCTGTTATTGTCTTTCTTGACCATGCTGCTGTTGTCTTTCTTGACCATGCTGCTGCGCTGCATCTCTGCTGGCCTTCTGGTTCTGTGCCTGGCGAAATATCTGAGCCTGCATCGGTAGACGCTGGGTAGTGGCCTTACTGCCAATGTTGTCCTCTGTTCGATGCTGCCCCCGGAGCTGGCAATATTGAAAACTGCTGAACTAGCCCTCCTGGCCTCTGCATCATAGGACAATTGGCAATAATGTGGTCTGGACTGCACACCTCATGCACAACCATTAGCTGAACAACACACATCCCTAGTGTGCCCTCCTTACGCCGTAATTATACTTATAGGCACCCCCTGGCGTTGCTGTTGTTTTTGTTGACTTGATGCCGAACTGGTGCTGTTATCTCTAATACCGTCGACCTCTCCGGCGCTCTTGACTCATGAATACGAATGTCGGTGCTGGTGCGATGTTGTTGTACTGCTTATCTGCTCCCACTCTGGGAATGAGACCTCTTCTGGCCTCCCATCCCTGTTGCCACCTTTGTCGGGTAAGCTCGTGCCTCCAAGCTGTCGTTAAAATAGCATCAAAATTTTGATAGTCGTACCCTTCTACCAGCTGTAGAATCTCCATATAAAGTCCCTGCTGGAACCTTGAGCCTTTTTCTGCTCTGTAGCCACCATCGCGGGTGCAAATCGACTCAGTCTATAATTTTGCCGTATACCCATCCACCATCTTACCAGCCTGCTTAAGAATGATAAACCTCATGTAGCTCATATCGTGCTACCACGCCAAAGTACTGGCCTTGAATCTGGTACTAAGCTTTTCCAAGGTACAAGTCGTCTCATTCCAACCTCTTCTGATGCCCACCAGTCGCGGGCGAGATCCTGAAGCAATAATCTGACTTGGTCAACCTTCTCTTCTGCTGGAAACTTTGCTGCTACCAAAATGGCCTCAAAATCCTAAATCCAAGCATCCGTCGTAATGGCATCCTCCGTACCATCGAAGTATCTCATGTTAAGTCGGCAAAACCTTCCCGACTCTCGAATCATTCCTGACACTCCTCTCAAGAGCTAATTGTAACCCCTGATTCAGTAATACATTTTGTTCTTGCTGTCGGGTCTGCTGTTGCTGTTGGGCTGCCACCTGACGCTGTTGGGTGGCCAAATATCTTTGGATAACTTCCAGGAGTGCTGCAGCATCGAGTACTGCCACTTCTGCTGGCACTGTTGGTGGTACAGGAGTTTCTAGTACCTGTTGTCCCCGGCTCCAACATACTTCCACTCGAATCTGCCCAAGGAAAGGTACTTCTCTCATGTTGCTACTATGTCGAGCCATGCTCTGTCGGATGTTCCTCTACATTGGCCTCACGCAGCTACTGAGAAAGAAGCACCCATAGTAAATAGAGGATATCAATTGACAGGACGAGAAATTTCGAGGATGCAATTTAAGTTATCAATTAAGGTAAGAAAAGGGAAGACAGAGCAAGAGATCAAAGGGAACATGTTTTGATTGGGACTCCTAATAATAACCCCCACAAGTCTGAGAAACAGACTTGCATGGGCTACCACTAAAATCTTGTCACTCTCCAGTACCGAAATACAGAGGGTGACTAGGCCAGCTACTCCATATGAGGTATAAAAATGTCATACGACGATTGTGGCTGTCATGAGACTAGGGGGTGCATGCTAAAATCAAGTCTCCTATGGTCTCACAGAGCATCTATGTCTCAATCAATCAAAGCAAGAAACAACAATTAATAAACATATAAGATAAAGCAGTAAGGCGTCCCCGACGCTTCATCAAAATGATCATGGGGAACAATCTTTATAAGTTAGCTAGCCCAGAGAGTCACGTGCAATAATCGTATTCAGCTGCAGTCTGATTTAATAACAATTATGCAGAAGACAGAATATCCAGAACAACCGGCTAAACAGGTGCCGGTAGCTAAATGCCAGTAAATAAGTAAAGATACTGGTGGAGAAAAAACCCACTCAAGTCCCCCGTCAGCCATGCTCCTAGTATGCACCATTGACGTCAGGGAGGAAGGTTGGATCCTCAGGCTCTGCTACGTGATTTAGCCAAAAAAAACAGCGGGGTCAGCCCCGAATAGCAAGTACCACAAAGGAGCACAAAAGATAGATAAAACCCAAGCATAAAGATAATAATAAGACTTGGCTTATGAGTCATAGGGTGACGAAGCATCATCGAGTCCATACGGCACCATTACAACCAAACAAGGACAAACAGTGCCAATATCGAAATGAGATGAGACACAACCCATAGTCATGGTCAAGTTATAAGCTTCCGATTATAACCTCGGTCCATAGCCTGTCGTAGTATGAAAGCCCAACCCAATAACCAAACAAGGACATGGGTTGGACCATGCACCATGATAGTCCGTGTCCTTCGGTTACTAACGGAAGGTACAAGGCACATTGCAGGTCATTTTTTAAATAGCCATTCATTCCTACAGCTTTCTATATTTGGCGGAGTTATCCTTGCAATGTTGTTATACGAATCCGCAGATCATGTCGTTCCAACAGGGCTAGCCAATCCTATATATATATATATATATATATATATATATATATATATATATATATATATATAAACATGTAGCACATTGATTACGTATCGGTTCCCTATAAGGCTATCGCGCTAAAACAATAACACATAACACATAGGAGTCGGATATAGTCATCTACCATAGACGGATAAAACCATATCTGTGGCGGCCAACCCGATACGTCAGGATGGGACCTGGGGTGGCTAGTATGGCACGATCTAGAGATTTTCCATCCAATGCATCTACCAGATTAGTTGCTTAGTTAAACCCTAGGTTAATATCGGGATTCACATGTCGTGGTCACATGCTCATCCCCCTAGTTGTCGTACATAGTACGATTACCCCAAGTAAGGATCCGTACTGGCTTAAGGAGTCATACATAAGGATCCCTCCTTAGTGTAATGCAACACGCAACACATACCACGTCATTGCTACCGACCCTTCAATATGTAAGTGCTGGAGACTTTGGATGTATTGACATATATCGCTTAGGAACACTTAGCACATGAGATAGCACTTCGGTGCTCACATAGATTGTACCTCAGTACACGCATAGGATTTACCAGTACACGCATAGAAAATCGGGTCGAGAATGAAGATCAAGTCACATAGTCATTGGAAGCTACTGGACACGCAAGTCACTTAGCACATAGGCACGAGGGTCAAACATGTGCGTAACATGTGGGGGAATGGCACGTCCCGTAAAGGTTGGCATGGCAGCGGAGCGGACGAACCAACTGCGCACGGGAAGCACGGATAGGCGGGCGGGACGCCTGGACAGGCGCGCGCGCAGGCAATGCGCGGGAGCAGCGCATGCACAGGCGCGCGAGCGGACACCGTCGTCCCCAACCGGCAATAAGTTTGGCTATAGAGTTTTTGTAAACTTCATTGTCCATAACTTGGGCCATAGGACTCGAATTTGGCAAAAAAAAGTCAAAACTGAATGAAATTGAATTCTCTACAACTAAACAAGTAATTTTCGAAAATAAGCAAGTTTGATAGATCTAAACCATGAAAACCCATAAAACCCTATTTTTAGAGACTTAAATCTACACAAAAATAGCCATTAAAATAAAAAATACCAAGTACTAAACATGTAGAGGATGGAAGAGGAATATTTTAGACTAATAATATCAAATGAAAGATCAAGAAATAAAAATACATAAATCTCCTCTTTTGAGCAAGTTGTACTTGCCTAAAAGTTGGTTGAGAAAAATAATGAAAAGTTATGAAGAGAGAGAGAGAGAGAGAGAGAGAGAGAGAGAGAAGAGAATAGATATATATATATATATATATATATATATATAATATATATAGTGGGGTTGATGGGCTCTCATGGAAACCCTAATCTTAAGCATGCCCTAACCATTTAACTAATGACATGATTAAAGGCTACATGCAACAATTAATAAACAATAAATTAAGTGGTGCATATGTACAATTACTTGATACCATATACAGGAATCAAGAAGCAAATACGTATATCAGGAACATGCAGTGACACCCCCCCCCCTCGCGCGCCAACTCAGTTGGATCCTCCTCTCTCTGTGTCTCTCCCCAACTCTACTGGCACGCCAATTCAGTTGAGGTTACTTTATCCCATTTACAAATCCCCCAAATTTTTACTCTTTTTTAGAATTTAGGAAAACTTCTTTACCCTATATGAAAATTTCTGAAAAAAATTGGTTTTCTTAAACCAATCCGGGCCGACCGGTCCAACCCTGAACCGATCTGCCCAGGCCAGGTTTAGCCCGTCCGATAAAAACCGGCCGTGGGTCCGGGTTGGGTTCAAGGTTCACCGAACTGGACTGGCTCGCCCCCCAATCCGGGCTGATTCTGACCGGACCCGACCCAGGTCCGATCAAACCTGGTCAAAATTAGGTCCGGGTTGGCCGAACTCGACCCAAGTTACACCTTGAAGGTGCAACTCTGTTAGTAGGAAGTTCCTTTTATCAAGGAAAATGTTTGAAGAACACTAACAATTACTACGAGAAAAACATTTTTGGCATTCCTATACATATTTATTACTGTCAATATTTTGCCGTCATTGATTTTTAGGACTGCTAAATTTTGACAGTTCTGTGACTTTATATGAATTGTAATTTTGATAGTCCTAGATATGTACAGAACTGCTAAAATTTTGACAGTCATATTTTTTCAGAAACTTTCAGGACGGTAAAATTTTGACAGTCTTAAAATTGTCAAAAATGTATTGTCTTACCCTTCACATTTGTATTTAGCAAAGGGAGGGATGTACTAGCAAGAGAAGTTCAATGGAATTTATGAAGGCGGAATCTCATTGGTGGATCCCACGGGATTTGACAAAATGAAATGTATGAACTTGGGATTTCAGGAAGAATTTTGATATTTAACGTAACCTGATACAAATTACGACATCTCATTTTTTTGTGTATGAAAAGGACGTGTTTGTGAATTGATTATTAGTAATAGATTGTCCACACAAATTTGTCGAGATAAACGTCGTATAGTAATTGCAAGTTGAAGGAACCTGCAAAAACTTTGTTCACTTTGTTAGATTGGACCACCTCAATCGTCTATTTCTTGACTCGATAACACTTAGACCAAAATACGGTACACACACGTCTCAAGGATTAGTTGTGGTAATATTCGTCACTATTATTAGAAAGGAGGCAATCGATGGAAACATCTAGCTACAAAATTCGGTGCACACACTTCTTAAATTTTGTTCACCCACCAAAATTATGATGTTTGAGACATTCGAAATGAATTTGACTAAAAAATTTGACACGTGTCAACTTTTTTTTTGAATAGTGAACAAATATTTTAATTATGATTGGTGAAAAAAATGGCAATCGTGGAAACATGTAGCTACAATTAAATTTCTAGTCCGGTTATTTCGCGGACTAATCATTTCCATACCCACAATCGAGACAAAATATATAAAATAAATCAATATTGCCGTCCATTTAATAGCAACACCCAACAATAACTAGATATCTTTTTATTAGGATATGCCAACTATTTTAACCCGTGCTTTAGAGCATCTCCAACCCTATTGTTATTTTGTGTTGCAATTCCTATGTGGCATAGGACACAAAATATATATCATAAAGACAATGAGTTTAAAAGTTTTCTCCAATACAAAAGTATTGAACCATAGAAAATATTTTTTTTACAACATTCAAGACAACTTATACTCTTCTTCTTTTTTTATAAATATTTTTATTCATAATTGATGATATGGACATAAACTATTGTGAAGTGTATTCCTAGATCTAGACAACCAACTTCACATTGTCCTTGCCATGTCATTGCAATGTAAACTCCATACTTTATTTCACATTTGCATTAGAGAAGTACTTTTGAAAAAAAAACTTGTCATTCCTATGTTGCAACATTTTTCTAAACTCACAATAGGGTTGGAGATGCTCTTAGCGCCATCTTCAATGAGAGTTATCTATCATAATTCTAGGCTAATTCTAAGGACACATTACATTTTGCTAGAGGCTAACCCAAAATTCTTTCAAATATTTACAAGTTTGCCACTCATTTTCTTTGTTTGGGGCTAGCCCACTATGAGTATAAATGCCAACATTTCTTTTGTTGCTCTCTTATCTTTTCTCTTCTCCCTCTCTTGCTCTCTTCTTTTCCAAAAATTTCTAGGTCACATAAGTAATGCTCAAAATAGTTTGGTTAATAGGTTAGAACAAATTTAGGGTTCATGAATGTATCTTCGAACACAATAAATTAATTTTTTTGCATCAAATTCTAACCCTGAAATCATTGGTTTTGGCCTACAGTCGGCCACGAAAACGAAAGGACTGCATGCAGTCTTGTAGTCCTGCAAAATAGTAGGGCTGCATGAAGTCTTGCAGTCCTGCAATACGAGTCTTGTAGTCCTGCATGCAGTCTTGTAGTCCTACAATACAGTAGAACTGTGGGACTGCTTGCAATCCATATTATCAGTCACAAAATAGGAAGTACTGTATGAAAGTATGCAGTCATAATATTAACCAGGACTGCAGGACTGCATGTAGTCCTACTCTATTGCAGGACTGCAATACTGCATGCAGTCCTACTCTATTGCAGGACTGCAAGACTACATGCAGTCGTGTCGTTTTCGTGGCCGACTGTTGGCCAAAAGCAATAATTTTTAGGGTTAGAATTTGATAAAAAAATTAATTTATTGTGTTCAAAGATACATTCTTGAAACCTAAATTTGTTCTAACATATTTTATCAAGCATTACTTAATTATGTGACCTATAAATTTTTGGGGGAATAGAGAAGGAATTTAGGGTTTAGGTGAAAATTTTTGGAATTTTTTTTGGGAAAAATTTATTAAAACGAAAAAAATAGCAAAATAGGTCAAAACATATCTAGATTGTGATGAAGGTTTAGACTTGGGTGCCATTGCTTGGAGTTGAAGGAATGTAGACGGAATTTAGGGTTATAAATTTTGGGAGTGGAGTTGTGGAGAAGAAATTTAACCCTATGGTTTGAGAAATTAGAAGAGAGAGAAAGGAAATGAAAGAATGAAGTGGGAGAAAGTTTTTTTTGTTTTGTTTTTTAGTTTTTTTTTTTTGGGGGGTTGGGGGGGGGGGGGGGGGGGTGGGGCGCGGGGGCTAGCCCCAAGTAAATTTCGGTTTGTCCCCAGTAAAAGTTCCACTATTATGGGATGTCCCATAGTAAAGGATAGCCCATAGCAAAAAATAATGTGCACTTAGAATTAATCAAATTCTATTGTAGAAATCTATTTCATAAACAATTATTCCAACCATGATTTATATTACAATTTTTATCCTATGTGACAATAATGTAAGATAAAAAATTTCTAGGAGAATTTCTACATGTAATAACTCTCACATAATATATTAATTAGATCCCACGTAAATTGATATTTTTATCTGTTGTCACATAATAATAAATTAAAAACCATTGGAGAGTATTTGTGTGTGTCTAATTTCTATATAGAAACTCTAGCAACTAGGATATAAATTTTCTTAAATTACAATTACAAGTAGGATGGAAACTCAATTTTAGAAATCCTCATTGGAGAAGGTCTACGGTCACACGTTATATATTAGTAAATGTACATTTTATATGAATACTTTCACCGGTATATTTCAATATACAAAATGAACATTGATAAATATGCTAGTGGGAGTACTTATAAAATGTTATCAATGTGTTAATATTATCCTAATTAGAACACATGTTAACAAAACTCATATTTCAATAATGGTCATATATATAGGTGGTCCAATAAGGACACTAATGAAGAACAACAATCACATAACATTAATTGGAATGTGAATTAGATGGATACAAATTGAGATATCTATGTCCATGATTTTGTAAATGGGGTTACGGAATTAGGTTGTACTTAAGGACGGAATCAGGATTGAATGACTAGGGAGAAAAAAAAAAACCATAAAAGCATGTATTTTTTTTTAAAAAAAATAGAGAGACATATATATACAGTTTATTTCATAATTTAAAATTTTATACTACAAATTGTACAAAAATTCAGCCCTAGTCCGGCCATATTGGTTGTACTAATGAGACGTGGTCTTCAAACTTTTTTGTTGTAATAATTGGCTTTACTTAGAGCAAAATCAAACACTAAATACATTCTAAACAGAGATACAAATGTTGCAACTTGCAACAGCCCTGTACGTAACATGATGAGGTTACTTAGGGACGGAACTTCATGGAGAAGAGACATGTAATCACACACAGCGTTTCAAGAACCAAATCGGACTGACCGGTTCAATCGGTTGATTCGTGAACCGATAGCTTTTTCTAACTGTGCAACTGTTGATCTACAATTTTTTTTTAAAAATCAGTTGTAAACAAATATTTATAATCCAAGAGGTTGGAGTTAGACACTTAGATTGATCCAGTGGCTGAACAACTGATTAAACCACATGGTTGAATTGATTTTACCTGAACCAGTGCTTTGTTCGAGTAGATTATCGGTCCGATTTTTAAAGCACTGATCACACACCAAGAATTAGAAAAAAAAAAAAAAACAGAAATTGCATATACATTATCAGACTTAAGTGAAATTCCTCTAAGAGCATCGAATTTCAGAAGTTACAACATAAGATACAAACCGATTTTGTTTGCACTGAAAACGTCGTTTAGCATCAATACAAAAATGACTTTTAAAAGGATGTCTTTGACACATTGTTAATTATATTATGGAGGGACGAGAGCTAAGGTAAGTGTTGGGTTTATAGCCTTTTGTTTTGGTTTTTAGTCCCATATCGGCTAGAAAGGAATGTGTATCTCCATATATATGAGTCTTTACTCTTTATGGAGATGCACATATAGTGCACATGGGTGTGCCATGTGGGATTAATTATTAATGGTATAAAGGCTTAATCAACAATTAATAAGCTGTAAGCTTTTTGCTCTTGGAAAATTTATTTCCATAGGAGCTAAGTCCCGTTGGGGCTTAGCGACTCGGACTCGGACTCGGACTAGGGCTCGGGCTCGGGCTCGGGCTCGGACTCGGACTCGGACTCGGGCTCAAGGGCTCATGAGGCGTAATGTGGCGTTTTGTTGGCGCACTTTGCACTGCATAGCGTACGCAGCGTACGTAGATGCGCAGTGTGCGCAGCGTACGCAGTGTGCGTAGAGTGCGTATGGCTGGCTGCATATTAGAGCGGGAACGGTTGCAGCAGTTGCTGCATGTTCAGGAGTGGTTCTGCCACTACCCTGAAGTGCAGGCAACTGCTTGGCAACCGCCCCGTGGGCTATATATGCAGGTTCTCTCCTCTCTCTCAGTTGGTAGAAGTAATCAGAATTCCAGAGAGAAAACTCTAAGTGTTCTTTAACACAACAGAGTAGTGAGCGTGTTGTTTAACACAAACACTAGTACTTTTTAGTACGCGTGAGTTCTGTTACTTCAACAGAGAGAGAAAAGTACCATTGCCAGAGGAGTTCGCCGTCTTCCGAGGAGTCAGAAGAGCAGGAGTGTTCCAAGGTTTTCCGTCAACCTTGCTGGTTCCTGGAAGCTGTTCGCAGAGGGCGATAAAGCTTTGAGCAACGGTGATAATTCACCCCAGCAATTCCATCTCTCGCCTGTCATCCTTCTGTTGCCTTTAGCAGTTCTGTCAGTATCTCTTTTTAGAAGGCACTACTGCCAGTTTGCTACGATCACGAAAATCTCTTTAGATTATTCGTGTATTACGATATCTTTTTAGATTTCGTAATTTGCAGAATCCTTCTGGATCTCTGTTGCAAAACCTTCTTTAAGGAGTTGCATTAGAAACGTTGTCTTTACAACTGTTTCATTTTCTCAGTTTTCTATCGAAAAATTGTGCCCCGGCGTTCCCGGCAATAACAATCTCAAAGCTTTATTGCTACGATGGAAAACATTAATGCTTCACTCCTCAACACAGACTTCTGTAATTAGAAAAGTTTGATGGAGAGCATTATCAAGTCTGGAAGAGGAAGGTTTATCTCACTCTTCAACTCAGAGACGTTGATCACGTGCTGCTTGAAGAGGAACCTACTGTTCCAGATACTGGGTCTGCTGCTGCAATATCTGCGGCTACTAAACTTCAGGCCAAGTGGAGAAGAGAAAATAGCATTTGCAGGCTCCTTATCCTGAATGCTATGGAGGATTCCCTTGCAGAATCCTATTCTAAAAAGAATATCGCTAGAGACATATGGGAGTCTCTAGAAAAACTCTACGAAGAAGACAAGAACCGCAGTAAAATATTTGTGGTTGAAAAATATCACAAGTGGTTCTTTGAGGACGAAAAGTCTATGCTGCCGCAGGTGAAGGAGTTCCTGAAACTGCGACAGAAGTTGGAAGACGAGGCGATGCCCCCCCCGACAAGTTTGTTGTTGGAGGGATTGTCTCAAAGCTCCCCGCTGGGTGGAGCAAGTTCTATGCAAACATGCATAGGAAGAAGTTGGAGATCACCCTTGAAGATCTCCTACAGGAAATCTATGTTGAGGACCAGATGCGGGCTCAACTGAAGGTGGACACACTGTCCAAGCAATTGGCTAACGCCAATCTGGTTCAGACCAAGGGACCAAAGGGAAAGCATGCGGCTTTCCACAGCAAGAAGAAGAACCCTGACAATCTAAAAGTCAAGGGAACTTCTATCAAGAAAAAGAAGCCAAAGTCAAAATGCCTTGCTTCGAGTGTGGCAAGAAGGGCCACTTTAAGAATGAGTGTAAAGAAAAACCAAGCAATCAGAGCAAGGAGAGCCTAGTAAGGTATCTATGATCACTGACGTAGTTGCTATGATTGCACAGGTTGATGCAGTAAGGACTGACTCTGACTGGTGGGTAGACACTGGAGCCTCCTGCCATGTATGCTCCAGTACGGAGTGGTTCACCACCTATACACCTACTTCTGAAGTGGTTATGATGGCGAACCAGGCACAAGCTGAAGTGCTCGGGATCGGGACGGTGGTGTTGAAGCTGACTTCGGGCAAGTCTCTGACGCTTCAAGGCGTGAAGCACGTTCCTGCTATCGCCAAGAACCTGATCTCGGGAGGCCTACTCTGCAATGCAGGCCTCAAGATGGACATCAATGCTGGCCAGATGGTGATGTCTATCAAGGGAACATATTTCGGGAAAGCTTTTTATACCGAAGGAATGTTCAAGATTCAGCTTGTAAATCAGTCCAATGTAATTAATGTTATTAATGAAGTCACTCATTCTGCTTATACTCTTGAGTTGTGGCATAATAGGCTAGGACATGTTCATTGTAAATGAATAAACAGAATGTCTAGTCTAGGACTTATCTCCAAATATGGGGGTAAGGTAGAGAAATGTGAAGTTTGTGCTCAAACGAAGATCACAAGGAAACCCTTTCCTCGGGTTAATTGAAGTACAGATCTTCTGGAGTTGGTTCACTCCGATATCTGTGACTTCAAACAGTTCTCTACAAAGGCCGGGATGAAGTATTTCATAACCTTCATCGATGACTTCTCAAAGTATGCGTTCGTCTACTTGCTGAAGGCTAAAGACGAAGCATTCGAGAAGTTTAAGAAGTTCAGAGCTGAAGCTGAGCGACAGACTGGACAACAACTCAAAGGATAAGAAGTGATCGAGGTGGGGAGTACAGGTCTCATGAATTCGCATCGTTCTGTAAGGAACATGAAATTGTCAATGAGACTACGGCTCCGTACTCTCCTCAATCAAACGGAGTAGCTGAGAGGAAGAACAGGACGTTGACAGAAATGATAAATTCAATGTTGTTGACTGCTGGCCTTCCTAAGTGCTACTGGGGAGAAGCTGCATTGACGGCCACTTTTATTCTAAATAGAGTGCATCATACAACTTCTGATATTACTCCTCATGAACTCTGGTTCAAAGTCAGACCTAACTTGAATCTTATTCGAGTGTGGGGGTGTCTGGCATATGTCAAGCTTCCATATCTGAAGATTCAGAAGCTTGGGACAAGGACTACAAAGACGATCTTCTTGGGGTATGCCGAGAAGAGTGATGCTCGGAGATTTCTTGATATTGAGTCAAATTATATCATTGAATCTCGCGATGCAGAATATTTTGAAGAAAAGTTTGCAAGGCACAAGAATATTGTTCTTCCGGATGTTCTGGAGAATAATGAGGGTGCACAAGAGACTAAAGTCTTCAATGAAGATGTGGTCCAAGAAGATGTTGTTGTTGAAACAACGGTTGAACCAGAACAAGCTGAACCGTCAGCTAAGCGTGTGAGGAGGCCGAAGGACTTCGGAAGTGACTTTGTCACCTATTATGTGGAAGCAGATCCACTTACCTATGATGAGGCGATGAAGACCAGAGACGCAGTTTTCTGGAAGGAGGCGATTGACAATGAGATTGATTCCATCACCTCAAATAACACTTGGGTGTTGGTTGATCTTCCTGAAGGAGCGAAACCCATCGGATGCAAATGGATCTTCAAGAAGAAGATGAAAGCAGACGGAACTATTGACAAGTTCAAGGCTAGGTTGGTAGCCAAGGGGTTTTCTCAGAAGCAGGGGATTGACTACTTTGACACATATGCTCCAGTAGCCCGGATGACCACCATCAGAATGTTGATTGCTCTCGCAGCAATAAATAAGATGGTGATACATCAGATGAATGTGAATACGGCTTTCCTAAATGGCGAGCTGACCGAAGAGATTTACATGCAACAGCTAAAGGGATTTGTCATCAGAGGTCTTGAAGACAAAGTCTGCAAGTTGATGAAATCCTTGTACGGTCTTAAACAGGCTCCCAAGATGTGGCATGAGAAATTTGACAAAGTTATAAGGTCAAATGGCTACATGGTCAGCGATACGGACAAGTGTGTTTACACGAAGTTCGCTGATGGAAGAGGTGTGATCGTTTGTCTGTACGTGGACGACATGCTTATCCTAGGTACGGATATTAGATGTATCACGGAGACAAAGAAATTCATCTCAAGAAAGTTCAGTATGAAGGACTTGGGGGAAGCTGATATGATCTTAGGGATCAAGATCATCCGGACAGACACTGGACTAGCGCTGTCACAGTCTCATTATATTGAAAAAATGATCACTCGTTATGGGTATTGGGATCTTCCAGGGATCGATACGTCGTACAGGTGTGATATGAAGCTGAAGCCTAATTCAAGGGAAAGCGTCAGGCAGCTGGAGTATGCAAGCGTAATCGGGAGTTTGATGTATGCTACTACTGCCACAAGGCCTGACATAGCTTTCGCCGTGGGAATGCTGAGTCATTTTACGAGCAATCCAGGTGTTGAACACTGGAAAGCTGTGGAACGGGTTATGAGATATCTCAAGAAGACTCAGACATATGCACTGTACTACAGCGGAGATCCGCAGGTAGTAGAAGGCTTCAGTGATGCCAGTTGGTGCTCAGAGGTGGAGAGCGAGAGGTCCACAGGTGGATATATTTTCACAATGGGTAGAGCTGCTATATCGTGGAAGTCGAAGAAGCAGACTATGCTCTCGCGGTCATCCATGGAATCTGAGTTCTTTGCACTTGATACCGCAGCCGAGAAAGCAGAATGGCTTCGGGAGCTCATGTATGATCTTCCAGTGGTTAGGGCGCAAGTACCGGCGATACCGATATACTACGACAACCAGGCGACTGCGGCGGTGGCATCAAATGATCTCTTCAACGGAAAGAAGAGGACTGTGCGGTTGAAGCACAGGGCAGTACATGATCTTATCAAGAGAGGTGTTATTGCAGTGATTGATGTTCGGAGTCAGGAGAACCTGGCGGATCCGTTCACCAAGGGCCTCAAGCGCCAGCTGGTCGATGACACAGCTTGTAAAATGGGCTTGAAGGCATTCTGATATTGTATTATTGTATTCCTACCATAAAGTTTTATGCTATTAGTTCAAAGATTTATCTACTATGCATCTAGCTTTTGGTTCAAGGGAGGACCACTAATCGGAAGAATATCAGGAACGGTGGGTACATGTTCTATTAGGCATGGAGAGGTTACGGACCTATAACCACTGTTGTCTACTGTTGTTTTCTGCGGAAAACAGGTCCTGTGGGAGGTTGGCTTAAATGCCTTAATGAGTTCTCAGGCATTTGGAATGTCTGGTATGCTTTACAGGAAGCATGGTAGCACAGCACTACAAGAAGTGTGACTCCATGCTATGTGTGGCGGTGACTCCACCATGAGGTTCTCGAAGGAGGTAAAGCCTCGGCTATGTTAGCCAAGTCACAGCGGCGTAGCACCGCAAATAGGCAGTTGGCCTAATGTTGTATATTGAATTAAAGAGGGATGTAGTCAGCACTACAAAGAGGAGGTGTTCCTCATGTTACGGGTGGCACGACACCACAATGAGGTAAACCCGGCTAGGGATAAAGCCTCGGCCTTGCAAGCCATGTCGTAGCGGCGTAACACCGCACAGAAGCGTAAGACTTCATGCTGGGTAGTTTGGCACTACAAAGGGGCTAGTCCTCATGCTACGGGTAGTATGACACTACGATGAGGTTTCCGGTGATTCGGGGTAAGGTCCTCGGCTTAAGGCCATGTCATAGCGGCGTAGCACCGCAAAGGAAGCGTTGGACGTTTCATGCCATGTCTCTTTAATAAAGAACTAACCTATAGTGTATGGACAAAGAGATATCAGGCCGTCTCTTGAGGGTAAACTTGTAGACGCCCAATATTATACACTGAAACCAGGCTGGCACACGGCCTTAAATGTGCAGCCAGAAGCACATGTAACTACATTATGTGAGTGGAAAGAATTTCAGCTATGATGCAGAATTCAAGGCTTAGTCCATTCTTGTATTATAGTTTGATTTTTGACTCAAGTGGGAAGATTCAAGTCTTAAGTGGCATCTATCCTAAAAGCATAATGGACAGTTACTGTGGGGAACACTCGTACTCATATATATAGAGATATGTGGGAGATTGTTGGGTTTATAGCCTTTTGTTTTAGTTTTTAGTCCCACATCGGCTAGAAAGGAATGTGTATCTCCATATATATGAGTCTTTACTCTTTATGGAGATGCACATATAGTGCACATGGGTGTGTGCCATGTGGGATTAATTGTTAATGGTATAAAGGCTTAATCAACAATTAATAAGCTGTAAGCTTTTTGCTCTTGGGAAATTTATTTCCATAGGAGCTAAGCCCCGTTGGGGCTTAGCGACTCGGACTCGAACTCGGACTCGGACTCGGACTCGGACTCGGACTCGGACTCGGACTCTGGCTCGGGCTCGGGCTCGGGCTCGGGCTCAGACTCGGGCTCAAGGGCTCATGAGGCGTAATGTGGCGTTTTGTTGGCGCACTTTGCACTTAGCACGTCAGCATCGTCGCTAGGCGCATAGTGCGCTTAAGTTGCGCTCGTTGCACGAGCCACTTGCGCGACCACGTTGCACGGCCTGTTACGCGAGCCCAGTTACGCTAGCCCAGTTATGCAGCCCAGTACGCAGCCCAGTACGCGCAGTGTGCGCAGCGTACGCAGCGTACGTAGAGTGTGCAGTGTGCGCAGCGTACGCAGCGTACGCAGTGTGCGTAGAGTACGTATGTGCATATGGCTGGCTGTATATTAGAGCGGGAACGGTTGCAGCAGTTGCTGCATGTTCAGGAGTGGTTCTGCCACTACCCTGAAGTGCAGGCAACTGCTTGGCAACCGCTCCGTGGGCTATATATGCAGGTTCTCTCCTCTCTCTCAGTTGGTAGAAGTAATCAGAATTCCAGAGAGAAAACTCTAAGTGTTCTTTAACACAACAGAGTAGTGAGCGTGTTGTTTAACACAAACACTAGTACTTTTTAGTACGCATGAGTTCTGTTACTTCAAACTGAGAGAGAAGAGTACCATTGCCAGAGGAGTTCGCCGTCTTCCGAGGAGTCAGAAGAGCAGGAGTGTTCCAAGGTTTTCCGTCAACCTTGCTGGTTCCTGGAAGCTGTTCGCAGAGGGCGAATAAAGCTTTGAGCAACGGTGATAATTTACCCCAGCAATTCCATCTCTCGCCTGTCATCCTTCTGTTGCCTTTAGCAGTTCTGTCAGTATCTTCTTTTTAGAAGGCACTACTGCCAGTTTGCTACGATCACGAAAATCTCTTTAGATTATTCGTGTATTACGATATTTTTTTAGATTTCGTAATTTACAGAATCTTTCTGGATCTCTGTTGCAAAACCTTCTTTAAGGAGTTGCATTAGAAACGTTGTCTTTACAACTGTTTCATTTTCTCAGTTTTCTATCGAAAAATTGTGCCCCGGCGTTCCCGACAATAACAGTTAGAAGAGTTAGAGGCTGCATACGGATTAAATGGATGTTATGTAAACACCCTTCTAAAGAACGCTAAAAGTGCAAACAACTAATTCGCTCTTTTAAAGATCGTTTTCTATCTTATGTTGTAGTTTCTATAATTTCAGTGTTCTTAAAATAATTTTATTGAAGTCTGAAGCGTCCTCTCCCCTTTTATATATACATATAGAGAGCATCAGATTTCAATAAAATTATTTCGAAAATATTGAAATATATATATAAAACTTAGAGTCGTTCAAGAACGCGTCAAGAACATGGTGTTGTAATAATTGGTGAAAAAAAAATCAATTTTTCTCCATATTATTATTCCCTTTATTCACATTAAAGTCCTATCATGAATCATTTCTTTAACCCCTAAAACGGTCACATTAGTACCCATTATCACACCTTTATTCCTATTGAATCCTATTGAAAGACCATTGATATATTATTTTGTGACATGATTCCTATATATACATGTCTCCTTCATGTTGTTGAAAAGGAGAAAAAAAGGTTTCCATCCTCTAAAAATTATATCTATTCCTCCTACAAAATTCATTCCATTTTCAATCATCTACTTCTATTCTAATTCTTTCTATCTTCTGGGCAAAAGCTAAGTTTGGGTAAATCTCCCCGAGTCGTGTGCGATGACGGGATACCGGTAGAGCGGGGGTTTTACCACTAGGAGCATTCGGACAAAGTCTGCACATAGACCCGAATCAACTCTTAGGGCAGTGCTCCATGCGCGACTTCCCCGGAGGCCGGTAACTTTAATTTTATTTATTTTTGTTTACAGAATTTTGAAGATAAAGGCAAATATTTCCAACAATCTAAGAGTTGATTATCATTTTATATATGTTAGTTTAACCATTTACAATTTTTATTTCCTGTCTTACAAGACATTATGTTTAAATATTGTTCTAAGTGAAAGAATTGATACATGTTGTTCTAACGTCCATAAAGAGATGAATAGTAATTCTCTTTATCTTTTGTTTCATTAGTAAATCAAAAGTTTCTATACTCTTGGGACGGATGAAGTTTTCCATTTCTCTTCATGGAACAAATATGGTGGGATATTAGATACCATTATTGTAGCCATGGGTTGAAAGTATTATGTGCTATTGTTACTTTATAATTATTTTTTAATATTATTAATTCTTTCTAAAGATTAGTCTATTATGTTGATGTAATTCTTTAACATAATATTTTTAACAAGTTGATTCAATCTTGTCACATCTGTTCGTTGACTTTTTTCTAAGAACGTTCCTTATTGCTAATCAAACAACTGAACAAGCCATGTTGACTTGAGACGAGAGTAGAAAAAGAAATACTTAACAGAATAGTTTTGGCCCATTTGTAAATAATAATTTATATTGTTTTTCACTTTTCGTTCTTCATTTTTGCATTATGGATATGTGGTTAAGAGAGCATGTTGTTTAGTTTCAAGTATTAACATTATTGAAGGTGCAGGATATCTACTGCTCTTCCATAGTAACCATTAGAAGTTTTATTTGTTTTTCCAAGAATAAATTGCTCCTCCTATGTAATGCACTTTCATGGTTCTCCAAATGCTTAAAGCAAACTATGCATGTCTTACTTTTATTATGCATAAGCAAAAGTTTGTGGAAGAAGAAGATGTGATTGTCACTCCCAACCGGTTTTGTTTTCGGATAGAATAGAGTCCGGATAGAGTGCTACATATGATTCATAATTTTTTTTATTTTTTTATTTATGATACAACTTGTGTGTAAAACACTAAATTCAATTCATATACGATTATCAAACTATAGGGTAGTTTGAAATTGATATGATAGAAAATCTTATACATGTTCAATATATTTGTGATCATCAATAATGTGTGTCCTTACATGTCCTATATGTTACATGGAAGATGTTTCATTTTGAATTAATGCAATGACATCACACTAATTGGATTATATTTTTAATTAGTGCAATTTTATCACTTAGATGTTGTTATTTTTCACATTAATTATACAACTTTATGAATCCAATAATTATACTTGCTTATGGCAAATATACGATTTCTTTCATTTTATTATTTCTGGTAAGGCTGACTATTGCACCAGTTTGTACACCCTGAGTTCAATAGAAGATTGGGTCCAGTTGGATTCTTAGAACTTAGTTGGTCTATTTTGGTCAAATTATGAGTAGTCATGATTTTATCTAGGTTATGGTTTATAACTTTCAAGTTTGATTAATAGGATGTTTCATGTCTTTTGATATATGAATATGATGAATGATTTTAAGAATATTTATGCCTTGACAATAACTCAAGCTCTTTACTCCTTTAGTCCGTAGTGGTTTGAGTTATAACTAATCCCTAGTGAATTTCCGATTTCGTTCATAATATTTGTAAATAGATGTTGGAAATTATGTTCCACATCATCTAGAATAGTTCTTCACTTTGTTCATTATGATAGCACAA
The DNA here is from genome assembly GCA_029216955.1 of Iris pallida. Lineage (NCBI taxonomy): Eukaryota > Viridiplantae > Streptophyta > Magnoliopsida > Asparagales > Iridaceae > Iris > Iris pallida. Next base: position 6,422,695 of record JANAVB010011395.1, on the reverse strand, counting down.
AATATTCCAATCATCCTTATACTTGTTAGCACAGAACGAATTTGTTGTTCTATTCCAATAAGAAATAATATACAACATGTATGGATGAATAAAATTCACTTTCAAATTCATTGCAATAACTTGAGCCAATAGTAACATCTTGAGAATATTGTCAATTCCAACTCAGTAGCATTTAGCCTTTTCACTATTTCAAATTGATTGGTAACAATATGTAGCATGCATCAATGAATTATTTTTGATGATAAGCTACTTTGTTCAAAATTGCTATTTGTAATTACAACAAATAGAATTTTTTATCTCTATAAATAGTATATGCGTTTGCAAATGCATTTGACAGAACAAAGATTTTTATCTCTATAAATAGTATATTGTTTAACAATTTTATTTAGATTATTATATGTGCACAATTTTGGTTGCTAATAAATATGCTAACATATAGAGCAAATTATTTATTAGCACATGCTTTAACATATGTAATTTTTTATTATGTAACATATAATAAGGCACGTGGAGTGATAAACTCATGTTGCTTTATTTTTATTTTATTTTTGTTGCTTTTGCATATCATTGGTAAAGTGCAAGGTTCATAACACCTATTCTAATTCCATGTTTTCTATTCCTGATGCATCACAAGAAATCCTTTCATTTAATATTATTAATAACTATTTAGTAGCCCGATGTTATGGATGATGACATAGAATTTTGTTAGGCCATGTTAATTATGACTTTACATACAAAACTAGGTATTGCTACGCATCAATAATAAAATTTTACATCATTCAATATTAATTATGGAGTTTTGCATCTAGAATATAATTTTTTAAAGTCATCCAAGTATAAATATATTGTTATGTGGTTATTGTATATGTAATATTTAATTTATAGATTTTTTTTGATACATGCTGCTATATAGTATTATCAAATATTTTCTTTCACTGTATTATGTAACTAAAATATATGTCAGACTTGGGCATACTGATAGCATTTTTATAATTCTTGTTTTCATATTTACCATAAAAATATTGTTAAATTATTTTAATGGTAAACAATATACATTGATGTGTCAGAATGAACAAGTTGTGCATTGGTTCAAATTATATTTTTGAAGACCGAAATGTTAGAGATGTTTATCTTTTCTTTTTCTTTTTCCGATATGATCTTTGTAATGTTATTTCTTCAAGTCAGAACCATTAGAAGTTATGACATGTTAGAAAAGGATCAAGCATGCTAAGATATAAGGTAAGTAGTACAATGTTTTTGCTTTTTTATTCTAACTTGATGGTTATAAATTTTTTCATTTCCAAATTCTTGGACAAAATTGGATGTGAGATTATAGAACTATCTCAAAATAATGTACTAATGACATTTCTTCCGAAGTACTATTATTAAGCCGAATTCAAGAAGTACAAAATTGCTCTAATCACGTAGAAAGGTATTTTTTTTTAAATTTACGATTCACATATTCTATTCATTTTGTCGACTAAATTTAGTTGGACAAATATATGAAGTATGTGAGACATCATTCTAGGTTTCTGTATGTAGAATATGGTGATATTCTTTCCTTAGTCGGTTTACATGTTTGAACCTTAAATAACTATATTATCACAATATTAGACTTTCTAGTTGGGAAAAGAAAAATTATTACAATATTGTTCAGTCACAATATTGAGAAAATTTTTGTTTTACATATATTTCGTGACGTTACAATTCTTTGATTCATTCAGACAATTTAGTTACAAGAAAATAGTTAGTAAAATTGCAAATTCCTTTAAATCTAAGTTTTTAAAGTTGAGATTATTTTGGGTACAAGCCGAAAGGGTCATTCTGTCAACCGGGCGTAAATAGCCCTAAGCGACACGGTACTTAATCGTCCCCCTGCGGACCTCCGCTAGCTGGGAACCGGCCCCTATAGCTAACCCAAATTAATCAACACTTGATAAACTAAAGATTTTTTAAGGTTGATTAGCAAAATCTCTTAAACTATTATTCTAATACTTTATATTGTCATTTTTTGCAAACATGGCTAGTAAAGATAAATCTTTAGAGCCAAGACTGAAAGTTACTGTGTCTTACTTTAAGAGTTGATAGACTCAGATGCGTTTTGGCTCATTATCTTAGGGCTTATCTAGCAATTAGTGGAATCATACACCTTGATTCTGATGACACATAATATGATTTAAGGGTAACACAAATATCCGGCTTAGTTAAACCAAAGATTCCTAAAGAAATGGATTATTATTGGTTTCATAAAATTCTTAAGTGTTTTTCTAAGTCATTGTATGACATTTTCTTCGAATATAAAGACACTAAAGATCACTAAGATCTTGTGTAAGATTTTATCTGTGGAACAACTTTGATACTCAGAACATGATAGGTCCATGTGACAAACTATCATAGCTAGGAGTATTAAAGAACTTGAAATTGTATATTTAACCATAGCTTGTACTAAAGCTGAATGGATCAGATATCTTACAGACCCAAGCCTAAATTTTACTCTTGCTATGACTTCATGAAGTATTGAATAGATTAAGCTTTTTATTATGCAAATACATGATATACATATTCTGTACCTGTCATTTTTATCAATTATGCTAAAGAACTGCTAAAGCATGATCTTGTGAATTCTAAGATGAACAGGTACTTGCAGCTGCATTTCAAGACATTAAAAGAGCCTAAAAGGCAAAATTGTGGTTCTTGACTATAAAAGTCATAAAGAACTCTACAGATCTCTTGACGAAGAGTCTGTTTACTCTTGACGAAAATTTTTTCTGGAAAATTAATCCTAGAATCATCGAGGGGGATGGGGTTAAGCCCATAGTATAGTCACCAGCAGTGGCAACCCAACCGAGTCTGACTGGAGATCCCAAGAAGCCGGTTCAATGGGTAGGAACAAGCTGGACTAGGTGACTATTATGGAACACTGACCTGAGATTAAATTCTCTTTAAAATAAAAGCCCATGAGGCTGTACATGTGTACATTCACACCCTATCCCTATGGTGACAGTGTTCCTTTTGTATGGATAGGGCGAGTTTAAACTCTTAATAAGTCCAAGCATGATATGCAGGGTTGATTCCTATCACCAACCTTTGAGGACTTACCTATGTGAGAGGTCGTAAAGGCACGCGACTATAGGACGGGGCGATCCTAGACAACTCTCATGAATATGAAAAAGTGCGCATGGCCAATCAAACGCGCCACCCGATAGACCCAAGAACCTCTAGCGTACTATGTCTGTTATTTTCTGAATCTGGTTCAAGAAGTCTGATTCAAGGCGTAGTCCATCAAGCACTTCTTCAGATAAAGACAATAGTCACTAAGTGAGATTCAAGGCTGTAGTCCATCTCATCTATGCATAGTATATAATTGTCCAGAAATTCTTCTATCCTTACTCCTTTTGAACATTGTTATCTTTGGTTTCAAAAATTAATTTTTTTGGGGGGATTGTTGTAATAATTGGTGAAAAAAAATCAATTTTTCTCCATATTATTATTCCCTTTATTCATATTAAAGTCCTATCATGAATCATTTCTTTAACCCCTAAAATGGTCACGTTAGTACCCATTATCACACCTTTATTCCTATTGAAAGACCATTGATATATTATTTTGTGACATGATTCCTATATATACATGTCTCCTTTATGTTATTGAAAAGGAGAAAAAAAGGTTTTCACCCTCTAAAAATTATGTCTATTCCTCCTACAAAATTTATTCCATTTTCAATCATCCACTTCTATTCTAATTCTTTCTATCTTCTGGGCAAAAGCTAAGTTCGGGTAAATCTCCTCGAGTCGTGTGCGATGACGGGATACCGGTAGAGCGGGGGTTTTACCACTAGGAGCATTCGGACAAAGTCTGCACATAGATCCGAATCAACTCTTAGGGCAGTGCTTCGTGCACGACTTCCCCGGAGGCCGGTAACTTTAATTTTATTTATTTTTGTTTACAGAATTTTGAAGATAAAGGCAAATATTTCCAACACATGGTACCAAAGCAAAGCCAGCAGCAACGACGCACACATCTAGAACGTTTGTTGCCGAGCCAAATTAAGCCGCAGAAGCTAAACAACCCCACATTCCTCTCTGTACTGTCCCCACATACTTGAAAGCACCCAATTTTGTAAAAATTTAATTTTTAATATGAAGGGGGAAGAAAATTATTGTTTATAGGTGCAGAAAACTATTCAAGAAACGACAATGAAAGAGGCATTATTTAGGATTTTATTAATAGATTCATAGTGTGAGATGTCTACGTTGCACCTATCCCTTATTGAGAGGGAAGCAATTTGAGAGGACCTGTGTAGATGGCTAGGGTTCGGACTGATCTGGTCAAAAAATATGAATAAATAAATACAATAACTTTTATTATATTTTATAAGTATTACAAAAAATATTCATATTCAAAAATAATTACATTGACCATCCATGTCATTTATAAAATTTATAAACATAAGACAGTCACAATCAGTGTTATAAGTTTATATATAAAATATAAACTATATGAGTGATCCGTGTAATTAGTTTGAAAGTATGGATAATTTCTATAATAAGTGTAAAACATATGAATAGTTAACATAATTTGCCCTATTTCATAATTTGAGTGTTTTTATGGCCATGTAATCATGCTATCTTAACCTTTCTCAGGGGCGGCCCTGGCCCAGGACAGGCCGGACGACGGTCTAGGGCCCCTTGACGGAACGAGCACCAACATAGAAATATTTATAATAGAAGTATGTATTATGTGTCTTTTTTAACACAGTGTATTGTGGTCTAATGGTTATAATGCTGAACTTATATTTGGAGGTCCTTGGTTCAAATCTTGACTATAACAAAATTTTATTTTATTTATACTTTTTTATATTATGTATGAGGGTCCATTTTCGAAGTTTTGCCTTGGGCCCCCACTAGCTCAGGGCTAGCCCTGACCTTTCTTACTTATTCTACGTACAACATGACTCACATATTAGGTTGTATTTGTTGAGCTTTTTCTCCATACATGAAAAATATTTTCATGACAAATTTGCACTAATGTGTAGTGTTTGATAGCTTATATTATCATTTTCCATATTTTTTTTCAAAATAGTGGAAAATAAAATTGGTCCAACCCATAGAAAAATATTATTTTCTATAGAAAATAACTATTTTTCGTACAAAATAATGACAATCAAATACCAAAGTTAGTTTTCATAAAAACATTTTTGATTTTCCAAAAAAAAATGATTGCAATCAAACAATGCTAGTAATGAAAATTTTCAAATTCCATGGATTTTTTTCCAAGTAAAATAATTTTGTAAAATTAATTTATTTTTCACCTTGCAATCAAACGTACCCTATTAGTGGAACTATGTAAAATGATATCTTAAGATTTAGAGAAGTGCACAACAAAAATTAAAATGTCGACCATCAGAATTCATAAAGAAAATTAAGGACCACCATCTAGCTATAGAGAACCAAACACAAATCAAATACGTACTATGTGGTGGTTATGAACATCTGAACAAGTACAATATTTATCTATATAAAGACTAAAATTACAATATAGGTCGACTCTCTTGTCCAAAGAGTCGATCCCTTACAGCCTCTCAAGAAGAGGAAACAAGGTACAAATGTTAAAATAAACCAAATCCTTACAATGTGCTCATGCCTATAAAAGATTGTCCAACACCCGACGTTGATGATCTCCCTGACGAAGTAGATGAATATCCGTCAGAAATTATTCTTATATCTCGAAGCGCAAGAACCTACGAGAACATATCTCGTAGAAGTTTGATGGAGTCTCATTGAATCCTAGAAGATCCTTTCAAGAGAATCCCCTAGGCTCCAATATCTAGGGGACTAGGATACCCTAGCTTCATCCTTAAGCTAACCAACAAATATAAACCCTTGAATTCCAATAAAAGAACTGACGAAAAATAGTCCTAAATTTGTTGGCAAACTAGTCAAGCGAACATGTATACTGAGTGAGAACTTAAAAATGTGCACTAAAATGTTGAAAACCCGGTATACTAGAACTGATGATTTGGCTAGAATTCACTACCAAAATATAGTAAATTAGCGACGGAACATTAGCGACGGATATTGTCCGTCGGCGTTTGTGACGGCTTTGTGGCAACTAGCCGACGGAGTACCGACGACAAGCCGTTACATTTTTTATTTTATTTTTAGGGGAAGAAAAGGTCGCTCATCCGTCGCTAGGGCGTCAGAGATATAGCGATTGGATATTTAGCCGTCGCTATGCAGTCGATTATTTGGCGGGAATTATGGGGAGAATTGGCGGGACAATTCTTCGACTACGTAGCGATGGATATTCAGTCGGCAAGCATCAAAAAGAGCGACTAACGGGCTTTATTCGTCGCTATCCGTCGCTAAATATACGTTCCAGACTTAAATTGAAATAACGGGGGAAACTTTTCGCATTCCCCCCAAATTCACTCTCTCTTCCCTCTCTCTCTCCCGTGGCTTCGGTGATCGGCGTCGGCGTCCTCTCCTCTCTCTCTCCCGAAGGTAATCTCCTCTCTCTCTCTCTCTCGATCTCTCTTTCTCTCTCTCTCGCGGTGTCGTAGGGGCAGCAGGGGCGGCGGGCTTGGGGCAGGGGCGTCGGGGGCTGGGCGGCGGCGGTGGGCGGGGGGTTGTCGGTGGCGGGGCTGTGGGGGGCGGCGGGCTTGGGGCGGGGGCATCGGGGACTGGGCGGCGGGCTTGGTGCGGGAGCGTCGGGGGCTGGGAGGCAGGCTTGGGACGGGGGCGTCGGGGGCTGGGCGGCGGGCTTGGGGCGGTGGGCTTGGGTCAGGGGCGGTGGGAGGCTTTGCTTCTCAAATTCTAGTTTTAATTAGGTGTTTATATCGGCTAAATAATGTGTTATCAATATTGGGTGTTATCCATTAGTTTGGTGGTGTTTGGATTAGTAAATGTGAATATGGGGTTTGGGTTCATGGTGTATGTTCACTGTCTCAAGGACAATGCGAGTTCTTCATCTGCCTTCTTTGTTAAGAATATCCTTGGGACATTCGCTTCACCAAAGTCACTGAATAAGTGAAGTTTTTTCTGGAAAACCGACCCTTAGAGTGTATCAGTTGTGTGCTTCTATATAGAGTATATATCTATACATCTAACTGTGATATACATATGTGTGTGCGTGTTTTAGAGAGTGAGGAATGAAGGCAGGCAATGATGATATGACAATCTCAGTTAGCGACGAACTAGTGACCGGTTAGCGACAAATTTTTCCAGCTCCATTTGCATTAATCTACGGTACGACATGGTGATCAGGACATAGTCCCTGCAGCCATTCGACTGGCGAGGCAGAAACTATGTGTTCTGAGCCATTCGTTCTCACACTTAGCAAAAAATTGAATTTTCTGTACTTTATCTGCTTTCAAAAATGTACTCAAATTACATGATGGTTCCTTTAGTTAGCTTGCTTATGTTATAATTATATTATTTGTGAATATCGATCTTACCAGATGGCACCCATGACCCGAGGAGCGGTACGTCGTTTAAGAAAAATAGTGAATGCTGAGGTAGCTCCTCCTACTGTTAAGGAGGAAGTGGCACCGGTAGCTAGTGAGACCGGGAGTTCTATTCATCCAGCACCGGTAGCTAGTGAGACCGGGAGTTCTATTCATGCAGCACTTGCAAGGGACTACATCTCTTCTCACGCCAAAGATTCCGCTTATTCGAGGTGGTTGCGTGATCGTATCACTGAGCGTTTGCGTGAGCTGCGTGGTTCTCATTAGCTATTAGTACTTATTTGTATTGGACTATTTGTATTGGGTTATTTTTGTATTAGACTATTTGTATTGGACTACATATATGAATTAGTACTGTGTCAATCTCTGGATTGTATTGGACTACGACATGGTGATCAGATTATAACGACAGATATTAGGTTACTCTTCAGGATAATTGATGTCTATTTTATATTAATTTGGTTTGGTCTATATGATTCTTGGATAATTGGTGTGCATTAAATTCGTATGTGCATATTTGGTCTATATGATTCTTGAATAATTGGTGTGCATTATATATTTGGTCTATGTGATTGTTGGATAATTGGTGTGCATTATATATTGGTTTGGTTTATGCATATTTTTGTGAACAGGAAAAGTGCTGCAATTTTTTTCAAAAAAATCTTAGTTAGCAACGGACTAGTGACCGGTTAGCGACGGATATTTCCAGCTCCATTTACATTAATCTACGGTACGACATGGTGATCAGGACATAGTCCCTGCAGCCATTCGACTTGCGAGGCAGAAACTATGTAGCCGTAGATAAAGTTGACTATCCTCCGACCCTCATCCCTCGGCAATGATGATACGACAACCTATCACTATATCTTATATAATAGTAGATGATGTTTTAGTATTACATTATGCGAGTTCATCTTGATTCTGTTATATCCTTCAGATACTAGATACGATAAGAACATATACTACACCATATGTACAAAACATAGATGATTCACACTAATGTATGCTAGAATGAATTTTGGGTTGTGTTCTGAGCCATCTGTTCTGATCAAGCATCTTTCTTCTTCTCTCCTCCACCATGGCTCTGGACCTATCTGATCCTCCCTACTTCCCTTCTTCTTATTTGACTCTCTCAGCCACATATGATATCCACCTCAAGTATAGAGTCGGGGGAGAAAAAGTGGACAGGAAGTGGAGGGGGAAGCAGCACAGCCGGCGGCATGACCCGGAGAAAGTACAGATGTTTTCTTCAACATCCGTAGGAGAACTATAAGGATATATCTTTTTACAATATGTCACATTGTCAAAGACCCTTAATGTGAATATCATGTTACCGCGGTGTCGGAAGACTAACATGTCATAATTTTTTAAGCTGTGTGTTTTGACATAATCCTTCCAACTCTTTCCTCCTATGTAGTAATCTTGTATTACTACATAGCAGGAAAGAGTTTGGAGGATTATGTCAAAATACACGACTTAGAAAATTATTACTACATAGCAGGAAAGAGTTTGGAGGATTATGTCAAAACACACGACTTAGAAAATTATGACATGTTAGTTTTTCGACACCGTGGTAACATGGTTGTCACATTAAGGATCTTTGACAAGGTGATATGTTGTGAAAAGATATATCCTTATAGTTCTCCTACGGATGTTGAAGAAAACCTCTGTACTTCCTCCGGGTCATGCCGCCGGCTGTGCTGCTTCCCCCTCCTCTTCCTGCCCACTTCTTCTCCCTCGACTCTACACTTGAGGTGGATATCATATGTGGCTGAGAGAGTCAAATAAGAAGAAGGGAAGTAAGGAGGAGCAGATGGGTCCAGAGCCATGGTGGAGGAGATGAGAAGGAAGATGCTTGATCAGAACGGAGGAATTGATGGATGGAAGAGAACTAGAAAGCACTGATCCTTCATGTTGTGAGAACTGTGAATAGTGAGAAAGGAGAGGGGGTCTTTGATTTTTGCGTTCATCATCATTAGAGGGAGCAGTACTGGAAAAGTTGTGACGTTGATAGCATGAGAGATGGAGAGGGTGAATGGAGGGAGGGAAGTGGCTGCATGACTTTGGATCACTCGAGCGGTATTTGTCCTTCGACCCTCATCTCTCGGCAATGATGATATGACAACCTATCACTATATCTTATAAGTAGTAGATGATGTCTTAGTATTACATTATGTGAGTTCATCTTGATTCTGTTACATTCTTCAGATACTAGATACGATAAGAACATATACTATACCATATGTACAGAACATAGATGGATCGTTACTTCGTTGATCGTACATGGATGTACTAGCGGATCAACCTCCTAGACCGTAGGTACTTATAAGTATTGACCGTATCGGATTAGTATCGATCTATCATTTTGGTATGGGCCGTATCGGTTGGTATTGGTCTTAGCGAATTGGTATCGTCCTATCCGATATGTATCGGCCGTATAGCTAGGATTCATATTGGCCTTATCGATTTGGTATCGGTCATATCTGATAGGTATCGGCCGTGTTGGATTAGTATAGACCATTTCGGATTAGTATCGTGGAAGGTTTAGTAACAACTGTACTTGGATTTCTCTCTTCTAGAGCTAGATTACCATTGCAAGAGAGTCACGAGAGCGTAGCTGGCCAGTTACAGAACATACATACTTCCTTTTCAATCTCACTTTTACTGATGGAAAAGGAAGCATGTATGTTACTGTAACTGGCCAATCACGATCTGGTGACTCTCTTGCAATGGTATTCTAGCTCGAGAAGAGAGAAATCCAAGTACAGTTGTTACTAAACCTTTCACGATACTAATCCGAAATGGTCTATACTAATCCAACACGGCCGATACCTATCGGATATGACCGATACCAAATCGATAAGGCCAATATGAATCTAGCTATACGGCCGATACATGTACACATCGGATAGGACGATACCAATTTGTTAAGGCCAATACCAATCTGATACGTCCTATACCAAACCGATAGACCGATACTAATCTGATACACTAGATACTAAGTACATCCGGCCTATACTAGCGGATCCACCAATTACTGCACGATAGGCCCAACGACTCCAGTTACATCCGGTTTCTGTTAGTCTTGTGATACAAATTTTTACTCTCTCATGCTACCAACGTCACAACTTTTCCAGTGCTGCCCCCTCTAATGATGATGAACGCAGAAAACCAACGTCACAACTTTTATAATTTGAGTAAATTTCTTTACCCTATATGAAAATTTCTGTTGTCAGAGAGATGGCTCCTAGGACTCACCGAGGTGGTGCTGCTAGTCGAGCAAGGGGCCGAGGCAAGAAACCCTTAGAGGTCGGCACGGAGGAAGTCCCCGTCGTCAAACAAGAGCCGGTGACTGTTAAGGAGGAGGTGTTACCAAAGGTCGAGGTCAAGGAAGAATCGATGACCATCAGGAAATAGATTGCTCCCTAGGTTGAAGTTAAGGAGGAGCCACCGTCAGGGAGTAGTAGCATCAGGACCGACCCTCTTGTCCCTACAGAAGACCTCAACCAGATTGAGCCTTCGTATGCAAAGTGGCTGATAGAATGGTACATGCCTCAACGCAACTATGATCCCTGGCTGTGAGGATTCATCGTCTGACTTGCGGTCTTTGCTGAGGCCAAAGTCGAATTTTCTATGTTTTTTGGAATTTTGGAATATTTGTGTGAATTTTGGAATATTTGTGCTATGATCGGATTATAACGACGGATATTAGGTTACTCTTTAGGATAATTGATGTCTATTTTATATTAATTTGGTTTGGTCTACATGATTCTTGGATAATTGGTGTGCATTAAATTCGTATGTGCATATTTGGTCTATGTGATTCTTGGATAATTGGTGTGTATTATATATTTGGTCTATGTGATTGTTGGATAATTGGTGTGCATTATATATTGGTTTGGTTTATGCATATTTTTGCGAACAGGAAAAGTGCTACAATTTTTTTCAAAAAAAATCTCATTTAGCGACGGACTAGTGACCGGTTAGCGACGGATATTTTCTGTTTCCGACTACTGTTCGACGGCATATCCGTCGCTAACTGGAGATTTGAAAATGTTTCCAGGTAGCGACGGATGGTCGACGGAATATCCGTCGACAACGTTCTGGTGGTATATAGTTCGACGGAGTGGCGACGACTCATCCGTTGCCATGGTTCTGGAAATACCAAGCATTTCCAGAACATGGTCGACGGATAATCCGTCAGTATTCCGTCGCTAATCCATCATTTATTAGCGACGGCGATCGATGGAATAACGACGACAAGATACACTCTGATACGCTATTACGACGGTTTACCGATGGACCATTACGTCGTTAGTGTCTACACAGTTCAGTATTTAAAACTTGAATTGGACGAAAGCCCGTCGAAAAGTCGTCGCTAATGCTTTGTATTGTGAAGTCGACAAGCCGTCGCTATTCCGTCGCTTGACGACTACTTAGCGACGGACCGTTATTAGCGACGAGCTGATTGCCGATGGAATATTTTGGCCAAGATCCGTCAGTGATCGGTCGCTAATACAAATTGCCGACGGAATATTTTGGCCAAGATCCGTCAGTGATCGGTCGCTAATACAAATTGCCGACGGACGGACGACGGATCTGGCCGTCGCTAAATCGACATATTTTGGTAGTGATTGGTCCCAGTCATTCACAACCATTTTATCGTCGTCGACTCCTTGGCCTCCAACATCAACTATTTAAACTCCATACTGTATCGCCAGTCTCATATCGGTCTAGATACCTGACAAAATTTTCTTCCAGTCTAATAAGAGGTTATGGTCCCATGGCTCCCCAATTGTGGACTCCAACCTTGTCGCTTCATAACAAAGTTTCTGATCCTTGCCACCATTGAATCTGCGTTCCCTAGGCACCACATCATATGTTGTCTTCAGTTGCTCAATCGCTATGTCAACGCCAGCTGACATGGATAACATATCTGTATTAATGGAATGTTTTTGAGATAAATAACTTAACTAAGACTAAAGACCCAAGCTACTAGTCCCACCATAACTAGTCTTAGCTATGTGCTCCCGACTTTCGTCTTCCACTAAAACGTGTTGTGGGATCGATGGCATCTCTAGAAGGGGGTGAATAAAGTGTAGCGGAAGTAATATCCCCAATAAAAAGTAATACAGGTAAAGGCAAGTAAAGACAGATAGTTAATGCAATAATGCAAAGTAGTAATCAAATTGTTAAATAGAAGCAATACACAAACACTTAGATTTTATCCTGGTTTTCCTCTGAGAGGACTATCCAGGCTCGAGTACTCTTGCTTGATGTTAATCTACTACTTGTAATAGTAGTTACACTGCGTGTTTTACTCCGAAAGACACGCCAACTTCTTACAACATCGTATTTTTACTCGAAGCCCACGAGCAAACTTCATCACTAACTGAATAGCTTTTATACGCCAAGCTTATACAACTCGAACACTTCTAATTGGAATATACCGACACTTAGAAGAATGAGAGTTGTCTTGTAAATGTGAAGATTGAAAGCTCTTTATGATATGAAGGCTTAGAATGAATAGAGAAGATGAAGAATCAGATGAGTGAGTAATAAGAAAAACTCTTCTCTATTTACATGTATTTTTGAACCAGATTCGGCAGAACTCGGTTAGATAATGTTCAAATTTTTGAATTTTTGGGATCCAGAAAGATAGGTATTTATTCTGACCAGGAGAAAATTTAGGTGGACCGAGTTCGGGTACTAGGTTTTCAGAATGTTATTTGGGTTCAGAATATCTTTTTGGGTATTGATTTGGTTTGGTATGAGTGGATTATTTGAGCGAGAATGTTTCATCTAAATGCCAGTGATATTCGACTCACAAAAACCTAGACTCAAGAAAAGAAAAATACAGAATAAATTGACAAAATTTTTGCTTGACGAGAATAACTACAGACTTCTGTAGTCTTCACACTTTACGTATCAGATTCGAAGTTTTAAGTCAATTATCAAAATCAGGTTGATCATGACTACATGGGTCAACAATCTCCCCTATTTTGATAATTTGACAAAATTGCGATTGATACTTAACAAATGTTCATTTGGTATGAAAGTAGCTTGGTACAGTGGTACTTTTAGCTTGGTACATTAGCATTGCTCTCCCGCAATAAATGACCAAGTCCTTAGATCATCAAACCAAGTCTTCAACAAAAAAATCTACCAAAAAATATCTCAAACCAAGCCTTCAGAGCAATATATATCAGAACAATATGAATTATTCAATTTGTTCAAGTATAATCAAGAATTCTCTCCCGTTTGTCATATAATCAAAATGACATAAAAATCTAAGTACTCAGCATAGAAGATATAGTAAATGGCATAATCTAGAAAGGCTTTTACTGAAGTAAATAACTAGAATGTCATACCTAGAGTGCTGAAAAGAAATATAAAATGAAACCATCACAAAATACAAACTATTGCAAAATGCTTTGAAGAAGCATCTATCACTAAGACATGAACATAAAATGTAGCTAGAAAATAGAACACAGTAGTGACACTGTATCATTAGACATCATACTCTAATCATCATCCTCATCACCAGTAGCACTAGCTGTCCGATAAAGGTTTCGGACTCGGCAGAGCGGTAGGGATCGTAACGAGCAGCAGTAGGGTCAAATAGTATTGAGCCTTCGGATCATCAATACGATAACCAATCACTGAGGGATCACGAACCATGGGATGGAACCGCCAGGGTTGTGGGCAAAGCTACAACTGAAATCCTGCATAGTATTGGTTATGGACTGGAATATAAGGTGGTCCAAAAATCCATAGACCGTAACTGATCCATAACCAAAGCCTAGAAAGACTCAAGGGTAACGCCTGTAGAAGGATGGAAAGGATGGTGACTAGCAGATGGGTCAACAACAGGAGAAGGCGAAGGAGGAGACTGTACAGTTGGAGTAGGAGCTACTCAACGATGCATATGAAGATAAACATGAGGAGCATCTCGAGGACAGTCATCTAAGACGATATCAAAGTACTCAAATATATACGGTAGATACATCGCGTATAGAAGGTTCCATAGTTTATTGCGACACCATTCCAAAATGGAGATACTCGTCTTTAATAAGCTGAAAGAAATCTCAAAGTGGAGATGGTATATGGCAAAGAGTTCCAAATAAGTTATTTTATTGATGGATGTTTGTTTTGGAATGATAACAGAGAATACCATTCGATACAAATCATAGAAATAGTCATTCATATGTTTCGATCAAAGACGACCTTTAGGACAGGGATTGGGTTCACATAACGGGTCACGGAACGAATCTAAAGTCATATGAGCTGGAAATTAAACTTTTGTGATGTCCATAAGTGCTTCCCTATCATTGGGAATATGAAACATAGAGCTAAATCATCAGCATCAAATTCAATTTCTATTCCACCAACTCTAGAATGAACAGTATCGTTTGTGACTGTGAGATTGCAATACAACATACGAATTGCATTCATATAAATGGGATAACTAGATTGCACCAACTCTTCGAAACCAAAGTGTTAAAATATCGATAAATGATATGGAAATAAGTTAAAATTTATCGGACTTCCAGGACAGATTGTCTGTTGGACAAAATCGACGAACCATTCATTAGAAGCATCTAAGGAGACAAATATGAATTCATCAAAATTGTCACAATTTGGTATAGACGGACTAAAAAGTGTGAAAGAAACTTCTTCTTGAACATTAGAAGAAGAAGCTTCTCCAACTTTCGTTTCTTTTTGGAAGTTTAAGAAAACTTTGGGGTCATTGAAAATAACAAGTAGAGAAAAGATAGAGATATACCGAAATTGGATAGGAAAAATGGAAGAGAACCACGAAATCACCCCAAATCCAAGTTTCTAAACTTTGAGAGGCTTGGAGGAAGTAGAATATGAATTCTAGGGTTAGGGTTTCGGTGGAGGAGCTGCTGGTGTAATAAGGAATAAGATGAATAATGTAGGGTTTTAATATGATTCCTGAGCTGTCCATCTTCTATTCTGGATTTAACCTACCCGAGTTAGCACAAAGCTTAGTCCGAGCTCGGTTCCTAGATACCCTGAATAGAATTGGACAATTTTTAATACAATATTTAACATGTATACAAAGTAGTAATTTAAAATATCAATATTGAGGAAAAATAATTTATATTAATTAATCGAAATGCAAAAAAAGTATCAAATATTTCGGGTTAGCTGTAGGGGCTGGAGTCCAGTTAGCGATAGTCCAAAGACACTTGGCACCGTGTCGCTTAGGCTTTTATGCCTTGTTGTCAGAAGGGCCCTTTCGGCTTATAACCAAAATACTCTTTACGATTTTACAAAATTTAGGTCAAGTAATACATTATTATAAAAATTCAACATCCAAAATTTCTAATTCTTTTTGTATAAAGTTAAAATGATCTTCTGCTAGGGTTTAGTAAAGATGTTAGCAATTGGCGTTCTGTGTCCACATATTCTAGAAAAATGTCACCTTGAAAAACATGATCTCTAAGAAAATGATATCTAATCTCTATATGCTTAGTACGAGAGTGACAAATAGGATTCTTTGTGAGATTTATAGAACTAGTGCTATTACAGAAAATATGGATGTGGTTGTAAGATAACTGATAGTCTTCCAAGGTTTGCTTCATCTATAAAATCTGGGCACAATAATGTCCTGCGGTTATATATTCAGCCTCGGTTGTTGATAATGCAACTGACTTTTGCTTTTTAGAAAACTAATAAACTAAGAATTTTCCTAAGAAATGACATGTGCCGTTGGTACTTTTACGATCGACCTTGCATCCAACAAAATTTGCGTCCGAATAACCTATCAGGTTAAACGAATCAGTTTTTGGATACCATAGACTGGTTGTTAAAGTACCTTTAAGGTATCGTAGGATACTCTTAATAGCGCTCATATGTGATTCCTTAGGACAAGCCTGATATCTTCACTCTTCTAGAGGGATCAAATAGAAAGCGAGTCGCTTTGGATGCATTTAGATAGAAAAGCGGACATAGATTATTCTAGAATAACGAGATAAAAACCCCCCAAATGGCGGTGCACCTAGACGACTTCCAGATCATTCTCGGGATAGAGTTTCTGAATGCAGCACGGGCCCTTGCCATTCTTTTTGACACTTTCATCCAGGTAAATCAATAGCAGTAAACACGGGCGCGGAGAAGACGAAGACCACGTTCTTCTATAAACAAGCGTGGACGCGTTATACGCAGACGACATACTGATGCTATCAAACCTGGCTCTCCAGATAAAAATAGAAAGATTGCTTATAGGCACACTGAAAACATAATGTCTGGATGACTAGCAGTTAAATAAAGTAAACTACCAATCATATCTCTGTACTTACGTACTTCAGTTGGTTTACCACTTTCATCCATATCAAGTTTTGTAGACGTTGCCATATAAGTTTCGATTGGTTTGACATTGTCCATATCAAACTTCTTTAGCAGGTCTTTTGTATATTTGGCTTGACTGATGAAAATTCCTTGTGAATTTTGTTTGATTTGTAGCCCAAAGAAGAAGGTAAATTCTTCCATCATGCTTATTTCAAATTTACTCTACATGCACTCAACAAACTCGTTACAAAGCATCTCATTTGTTGATCCAAAAATAATATCATCTACATAGATCTACACTAATAATATGTTCTTATCAAAATTTTTTATAAAAAGAGTAGAATTAATCAACCTTTCCTTTTGAAAAAAACGTGTTCAAATAAGAAGGAACTAAGGTGCTCATACCATACACGAGGTGATTGTTTGAGTCCGTCGAGAGCCTTACGAAGCTTGAATACGTGATCCGGTCTTTTAAAATCTTCAAAGCTAGGAGGTTGTTTAAAAAAACTTCTTCTTTGATAAAATCGTTTAGAAACGCACTTTTGACATCTATTTGAAAGAGTTTAAAACCATGAAAACTAGCAAAAGTACATAACATTCGAATGGATTCTAGTCTAGCAACTGAAGCATACGTCTCATCGTAGTCAATACCTTATTCTTGATTATAGCCTTTAGCTTCTAGACGTGCTTTGTTGCATGTGACCATACCATTCTCATCTAATTTATTTCAAAAAGCCTATTTAGTACCAATGACCGGATGATCATTAGGTCTGGGAACAAGTTCCCAATCTTGATTCCGTTCAAATTCGTTAAGTTACTCTTGCATTGCAAAAATCTAAAATTCATAATCAAAAGCTTCTCCAATATTTTTGGGATCTATCTTAGAAATGAAAGCTACATTAGTGATGATATCTCTAGTACTTGGACTAGTACTTACACCTTTTGATACATCACCTATTATCAGCTCTTCTGGATGGTTTATAGAAAGCCGTAATCTCTTCGGTAGACTCACCAAGTATGTGGTTGGTGTATCTTCAGGCATTTTACTTGAGAGGATTCTATCATCTTCATTATCACTATCATTTGCACATTGACTGTTCAGCTCGTCAAAAGTGACGTTTATTGATTCTTCAACTATTAGTGATCTTTTGTTGAATACTCTAAATCCTTTGCTCTTTGTAGCATATCCGAGAAATATTCCTTCATTAGCTTTTTTATCATATTTGTCTAAACTGTCTTTAGTGTTAAAAATAAAGCATTTGCATCCAAACACGCTGAAGTAGCTGATATTAGAAGTTATATTAAATCATAATTCATAGGGAGTCTTTTTCGAAATCGGTCTAATAAGAACACTATTTAATACATAGCATGCTGTATAAACAGCTTCTGCCCAAAATATTTTGAAAGATTATGCTGGTTAAGCATAACTCTAGCCATATCGTCAAGAGTTCTATTCTTTCTCTCCACAACACCATTCTGTTTAGGAGTTATGGGGCAAGAGAATTCATGAGATAAACTATTCGAATCATAAAAAGTTTTAAAATCATGATTATCAAATTCTCTACCATGATCACTTCGAATACAAGTAATCATGAATCCTTTCTCATTTTGAAACTTTTTACAAAAATAAACAAACTGAGAAAATGCCTCATTTTTATTTACAAGAAAATAAACCCAAGTTTATCTTGAATAGTCATCAACTATTACAAAGACATAGCTTACCGCCAAGACTGGCGACTCTACTTGGTCCAAATAAGCCCATATATAATAATTAAATAGGTCTATAGGTACTTATAATATTTATTGATTTAAAAGATGATCTGGATGCCTTGTTCTTTTCACAATCGGCACAGAATATATTTTTCTTGAAAGTAATATCCGGTAAGCCTTTTACCAATTTCTTTGAAGACAATCTTACAATAGTGTCCATGTCCGCATGTCCAAGACGCATGCCATATCCAGATTTTATCTTGAGATGTGCATAGTCACCTTCCTGTACTGTTGTATTCTTTGAAAAAATAAAAACATATATATTGTCCTATCTTAATCCTTAAAAAAATTATACCAGAAGTTTTATCATAAACAAAGCATTTATCTTTAAAAAATTAATTCCATAACCATGATCAGTCAACTCAGAAGGTTATGTTTTAATTATGTTGCCAAGAAAACATCTTTGATAATAGGAGAGGGAGAAGTACCTATGTCGCTATTACTAATTATATATGTCCTTTTAAGTTGTTCCCAAAGGAGACATAGCCTTCCTTCTTTACCGATAGAGTTGCAAACAAAGCAGTATCACCCGTCATATGTTTAGAGCAACTACTATCGAGAATCCATTTACTTCTAGTGAGAGGGGATTGGTCCACCTACAACAGAAGTTGAAGATGTAACCTTTGGAACCCACTTTATTGAGGGTCCGAATGTGTTAGTTTTAGAAATCCAAACATATATATGCATGTCTACTAACTTCCTAATTTTGCACTGATGTGACACATGTCCTCTTACACCACAATAGTGACATGTAGCAGATGTGTTTGTGCTAGGTGAAGCTCGAAGATCATGTATGTGAGTTTTTGAAAAAAAGTGAGACTCCTTATGAGAAAACTTAAATATATGACTTCTAGAAGTTCTAGTGGTGTTGGACGTGTTGTATTTATGTTTAGCTGTGTGATGTGTGTTCAATGGAATCACAGGTTTGACAACCTGTTTACGTAGTTTAATCTCTAACTTTTTAGAGATATCAAAAACTTTATCATACTTGATAGTGAGTGCATCTAATCTCTGAACAGTAATATTATACTTCTTCTTCTCTAATTCATAGAGATCCTTGAGTTTTATATTTTCTTGATTTGCTTTCTCAAGAAGAAGTCTCATCCGTATTACTAGAAGATTTTTTATCTCTAATATCTTCTAGTATTAGAGATGGTTGAGTATACTCAGAGTGTATTGCTTTAAGCTTTTTCTTAATACATTTATACATGTTCATCATCTTCTTTTGATCTTCTAATAGATCAATAAAGGCATTAGATAACTCATAAAATGTAAAAATTTTATATAGTGGATTTGAAATTACCTTTTTGTCTGTGGCCATATAGCATATATTTGCAGTATTACGAGGTCTCTCAACCTCTTCAGAATCACTTGCTTCACTTTTGCACCAAATACTGGTATTAGCATAATTTTTGGTTGAAGTCCTTTACTTGCTTAATTGTTCATATCTGCTTCCCTTCCTTACAACAGGACAATCTTTCTTGATATGACCTATCTTTTTACTGCTGTAGCATATCGGCTCTTCGTCATCTCTGGAATCTTTTTTTTTTGTTTGATTTCTTATACTTTAGAAATATTCTGAAGTTTTGAGTCATAAGGGCCATTTGATCATTGTCTGAACTATCATTCTTACTTTTGTCATCGAAAGCCATCTTATGATGTACTTTGAATGCAATGGTCTTCTCATTCGGTGCTGGCTCTTCAAATTCCTTTAGGTCCAGCCTATGTCATAAACTTTTCCATTAGTGTCTCAAGAGTCATTTTTGTGAGATCCTTCCTTTTAATTATAGCCGTTGATTTAGGATTCCAGTTATTGTTCAATCCATGAAGTACCTTCGTATATTTTCATAATTGCTGTATTCTTTTCCAAGAGAAGATAATGGATTAACAATATCTAAGAACCGAGTAAACATGTTAGAAATTTTTCATTAGGCTTCATTCCGAAGGCCTCATATTCTTGTGTGAGTCTTGAGATTTTGGATTCCTTCACCTGTGAAGTTCCTTCATGAGTTATCTCAAGAAGTTTCCAAACCTTATGAGATGTGACACATATTGATACTCTATTAAATTCAGTTCTATCTACTGCATAAAATAAAGCATTTATTGCTTTTGTATCAAGGCTTGCTTGTTTCTTTTCATGATTAATATACTTGTCATGTGGTTTCTCAACTAAGTTCCCATCAACAACGTTTCGAACTGGTTTCTTATAACCATCAATAACAATTAACCATAAATCAAAATCAAGTTACTTGAGATAAAAGCTCATGCGGGTCTTTCAATACGTATAGTTTGTGCCATCAAATAGGGGAGGCATATTTGTAGACTGGCCTTCACCATTACTAGTGTATAATGATGCCATTTCTCAAGGAGTTTTAATCCAACTTAGAGAAACCGTTATCTGATACCAATTGTGGGATCGATGGCATCTCTAGAGGGGGTGAATAAAGTGTTGTAGAAGTAATATCTCCAATAAAAAATAATGCAGATAAAGGCAAGTAAAGACAGATAGTTAATGCAATAATGTAAAGCAGTAATTAAATTGTGAGATAGAAGTAATACACAAACATCGAGATTTTATCCTAGTTTTCCTCTGAGAGGTCTAGTCCAGGCTCGAGTACTCTTGCTCGATGTTAATCCACTAAATAGTAGTTACATCGCGTACTTTACTCCGAAGAACACGCCGACTTCTTACAACGTCATATTTTTTATCCGAAGCACATGAATAAACTCCAACACTAACTGAATAGCTTTTATACGCCAAGCTTATACAACTCGAGCATTTCTAATCGGAATACACCGACACTTAGAAGAATGAGAGTTGTCTTGGAGACGTGAAGATTGAAAGCTCTTTGTGACATGAAGGCTTAGAATGAATAGAGAAGATGATGAATGAAATGAGTGAGTAAAAAGAAAAACTCTTCTCTATTTATAGGTATTTTTACACCAGATTTCGGGCAGAACTCGGTTAGATAACGTTTAATTTTTTGAACATTTAGGATCCAGTGTCACCCCAAGTTTCCAGAAACAGGGGTATTTTTGTCATTTTTTTTCATTTTTATTATTTTAAAATTATTTATTTATTTATTGTAATATTTTGGGGTTATTTGAGTCGGGTTCGAATTTCATCTCAATCCAACTTGAAACGGGGACCCGGGGTAGTGTTGACCCTAGTGGACCCACATACTAGTTAGCCATGGCCCACATGTCATTTATTTTAGTTAGTGACTAGGCTATATTATTTGGATTAGGATTTATTTGATTAGTGTGTTAGAATGACTAAACTAGCCCCGACTTAAAACCCCCTTTTTAATGTATTGTCAATAGGCTAGAGGGGGGTGTTTTTGTCATTTCATTAGAGCCCATTAGCAGCCCTCTAGTGGCCGGCCACCTCTAGAGAGGATAGGCATGAGCCCTCTTTGATATTTCCTATTCTTTCCATCTCATTTTCTCTCTCTTGTTCTTCCCCAAATTTCTAGAGAGCATCCCTACCATTTTTATCTCCAAATCAACTCTTCCTTCCACCAAATCTTCTTCTCTCCTCCTCTACTCCATGAGAGGAAGGTGCTAGCCAAGTTTGAAGAGATTCGGAGCTCGTTCGTGTCCTTTTGGAATGTCTACGTGTCGGGAGGCCTTTTTTCCTTTGAATCTCTCCCGTAAGGTATAACCTCTCCTCTAAACCATCCCTACATGCATATAGATCTATTTTTGACCCATAGGAATAACCTTCATGGTTGTGTGTCCATTTGAGTCCATTTCGTGTCCATTTGGGCACTTGTAGAGGTGTCCTATGTGTAGGTTTGTGTCCATATGGGAAAACCCCTATTTGGACACATGGGGAATTATTTATATATTGATTTGATGTGTTTTAGTATTTAATTCTAGATTTTGAGTGTTTAGAGTTGTGTTCTCCTAAGTATCATATTGTATCATATTACCTATATCAATATATGTATATATATATATATATATATATATATATATATATATATATATATATATATATATATATATATTAATCTCTCTCTCTATATATATATATATGTATATATATATAATATAGTCTATATATATGTGGACATATATATGATATGTTAGTGTGACATTTTGTATTGGTTCTGGGTATTTGGAGTGGTCGGCCAAGAATAGGAGGTTGGATGTGTGTTGTGTATAGCAGGTGTTTGAGAGTATGGTTGAGAGGGGATGTGAGTTTGAGAGTAGTGTGTGTATGTGTTATGTTTGTGAGAGTTTAGATAAGGGAGAGGGCAGCACTAAGCACAGCAGTAACAGGGACATGTCATGCCAAATTCAGTCCAATATTTTTCCCCTTAACATCAGTCCATGTTAGTCCCACATGGCTATCCATTTACAGTCCTTAAACTCAGCATAGAGCACCCCCTTGACCATTATTGGCTGTCCCCAAGAAGTCCCTTAACCCAGCCCCTTAATACCACCATGTTAACTGTCCTATATTACCCAAACCTGTCATTTAACTGTCCCAGATTTGCAGTCCACAGTTGGCCCAATTCAGCATCCCATTCCATACAAATCAGTCCCTATACATCAGTCCTACATAGCCCCAAATACCCCACCAAAACATCCCTATATAGATACTAAAAAACCAGTTCTAACCCCATCCTTACCCTCCATTAAACCTATCCACATGTGGACAGCAGTAGCAGTCCCATATTCCTGTTATTAACAGCCCTGTTACACCTAGGTGGCTGTCCATTGATACCCCAAGTCCAGTCCTCAAAGCCCCTCCAAAAACCCCACCTTTCTGTCCACTTTTAGCAACCCTATACCTGTCCTATTTTACCCCAAAACTAACTCCACAGTAGCCTATTTTGCTGTCCTTACCAACCCAAAATAGTCCCCTACATGGCTGTCCTAAACATCCTTGATATATCCCCTACACCCCCATGTAATACCCCATGTAATTGCCCATGTACAACCTTATATGGCTGTCCCCACATTCCTGTCAAAACCAACCTCATCTAGACCAAATGACAGCCCTCTTAGCCCATGTATCAGTCCACAAAAATCAACCCATACATCACTCATAAATTAGCCCCAACATGCCACAATTCAGCCCTATCATAGCAACCCAATTTCATTCCTTATAGGCTACAATATCAGTCCATTGATATGCCCCCAATATCTGTCCTGCACATATAAATCAGTCCCTATGACACCCCATGACAGTCCCTAGAGTGAGCCTTGTGTGTGTGTCCTTGTGAGCCTAGGTGTTGTGTATGTGTTAGCCTATATATATTTGTGTCCCATTGTATTTGAGTGTGTGTGTAAGTCTATATAGGAGAACCTATATGAGTTTAGATATATGGTTATATATATGAGTTAGTGGGTGTGAGTCTAGATAGGATATATATGTATTTGTATGCATGGGTGAGCTATTGTATAGGTGAGTAGTGGGGGGGGGAGCTTTTGCATAGATGTGAGAGTGATATGTGATATTGGTAAGGTATAGGACAAGGTAAGGGTAAATGGCCAACATGTACCATAAGATGACTTAGATGACCTAAATACTAGGTTTTCTTGGTAGGTAATATTAGTATAGGATAGTATCTAGCTATCCTAGGAAGCCTAGGCTAGTATTCCTAGGTTAGAGTGGTATTGGACAAGGTATTGGTATTTACCTTGGTAAGGTAATGTAGGTAATGCATAGAATAGGGTATTTGAGTTTGGAGTCTAAGATAGAGTTAGAACTTGGTTCCCTTGGTTGGTAATGATCAAATATAGTGCTCATAGACTAGTTTTGACGTCGGTTGACCATTTTGACCAAAAGTCAACAAAAGTCAACCGAGAGTCAAACTTAGCCTTTAAGCGACCAGATTTGACCAAAACCAAACCAAAGTTGACCAGTTGACTGAAAGTCAACAGTTGGTCAACATGTGACTTGTTTGGCCTAGGGTTGACTCAGTGTCGACCAGAGTTGACTAGAGTTGACTTTTTGACTAAAAATCAACTGTAAGTCAACCCTTGACCCAAATTGACCTAGTTGACTTGGATTGATTTTCTGTGACCTTGTTTGACCTTGATTGTCCTAGTGTGGCTTAGTATGACCTAGATTGACCTAGTTTAGCTTGGTGTGACTTAGATTTGACCTAGATTGACCTAGATTCATTTAGAATGCATTGTAATGCATCTTATTATCATTTGTGGACTCATAATGACTTGTACTGTTCTATAGGAGACAGACACCACTCCTCGGACAGTATATTCTCTTCAGACACTCAGGCTATCAGGCGAGTACATTCTCTGACCGTTTCATACCTGTATGGATTTATATTCTTGCTCTAGATTACTGTACTTGATGCTGATACGATCATTATCATGGATTGGTACTATATGGATCTTCTTATGAGATGTTATCTCCTTGTATTCACTAAGTACATATTGTGATCTGCGTTTCACTTACATGTTGTATTTATTGAGTACCCTTATCATTGTACACTTATTGTGTATATTGTACTCTCAGTATCACATTGAGCCATTGTACAAGCCATTGTACAAGCCATTGTACAAGCCATTGTATAAGGTAACGTAACTGAATTGGATCCTTGTGTATTGATTGGGGAGGGGGAGTAGAAATGGTTATGTGATCAATCCAATTGTATAAGAAATTGTATATGTCCATTGTACACCCACGTACAAAGGAGTCCCATTTTATTGTATAACCTAACCCGTTTACATAACCAGATTGTACTCTAAATCACATGTTCCTTACAGTTCTTATCATATTTAGATATTTCCTGTTATCAAATCTCTACTGTTTTTATATACCTTCTTCTTTCAGCGTTTCATGTACCTTACTCTATTGCATGTTTTATATTTTCTAACTTGATATGAACTGTGTGAGATGTTTTGTGCTCACTCCCGTCCTGACTGGACCTGTTGAAAATATTACAGAGGATGAGGAGGAGGCCTGTATAGACACCTACTATGGGGCAGCTGTAGATGCCATGTGTGACCCAAATTTCCAGCCTGATCCACTAGCTTAGAGACTGAGCCTCCCTAGTCTAGGTTTACTATTTCTGTCATTTGAGATCTAGATTGTATATATTCTTTTATTTCAGTGTTAGAGTCTTGTATTGAGCTGGATGTTCTGATTTGTTATGTCAGTAGACACTTAGACTCTCTGGTTGTATTTATGTGGTTTTTCCTTTATTCCAGTATTTATCTATCTATCTTCCTATCTTTCATTCTGCTTTAGATGTGATTGAGACTGTATATTGCTATGTCACCTCCATTCGGAGTGTATATACTGTACAGGTACCTTTATATTGTTAGATGATTGACCTAGGACAGCGTTCTACCGCCGATACTGTGGCATAGGCTGAGCGTTGTTACATTCTCGTACCCTCACCGTGGGTGCGGGTCGTGACATCCAGAAGGATAGGTATTCATTTTGACCAGGAGGAAATTCAGAGGGACCTCGTTCAGGGCAAACTCATACCAAGTGCTTGGAAGAGGATTTTAGAATGTTCTTTGGTTTCGTAATGTCTTTTTGGGTATTGGTTTGGTTTGGTATGAGTGGGTTTTACTTGAGCAAGAGTGTTTCATCTAAATGCCAGTGATATCCAACTCACAAAAACCTAGACTCAAGAAAAAAATACAAAATAAATTGACAAAATTTTGCTTGATGAGAATAGCTGCGGTCTTCTGTAGTCTTCATACTTTACGTATCAAATTTAAAGTTTTAAGTCAATTATCAAAATCAGGTTGATCATGACTACATGGCCAAAACGTGCTTCTATTTCGCATAACATTCTTACCCTTGGCTGCTCTGGCTAGGTGAGTTGATGGTTCCATATTGGTTCAAGTCCCTGAACCTGTCTACCATGATATTTATCATGAAAGATTCCTGTACATCTGTATCCTCGATCAATGTATGTCTATGCATGAAGCACGTTGTTAAAGGTACGTAACTGTCACAACCCGTACCCTAGAGTAAGGGCACGAGACGTGGGTACGTCCAGCCTACGCCGCAGTGTCGACGGTAGAACGCTGTCCTAGGTTACAACAACTAACAATTGAAGGTAATGACAGTTATACTCCCCGAATGGGGGTGACACAACAGAAATATAACTCAACCACAACTAAGGTAGAACAGGTAAGATAGATTGATAATGAAAGATAAAATATCCAGAACAGAGAATCACAGAGATACAATCCAGAATTCTAAGTGTCTAAAATAATACATCTCAGAATATCTCAAAGTCTAATACAGTAATCCAAAATAGTAAGACAATCCTAAACTAATGGAGTGTCGTCTACTGCTAATGGATCCTGCTGCTGGTCCAAGTCCAGGCACTCATCTAGTGTGGCTCCGTAGTAAGTAGGCAGAACGCCTCAGCCTAGTCCTCTGTAATATTTCAACAGGTCCAGTCAGGATGGGAACGAGCACATATCTCTCAACAGTTCATAGTAGGTTAGGAAAATAAATCAGGCAATAGAGTAAAATACAGGAAGTGCTGAATGGAAGTACAAGTAAACAGGAGATATTTTGTAACTGAAAGTAAATACATGATAGTAGAGACTGTAAGTGACTACGTGATTTAGAGTACAATATGGTTATGTAAACGGCTTGGGGGCACATGAATACAAATAAGGAGCACATGAATACCTACTGGGGATTGTGTCCACATAACCAATTCTACTCACCCGCCCCAATCAATACACAAGGATCCGTTCAAGTTATGTCATAAGCACATGAATACAACTAAGATACATGAACTCATGTAATGAGTAGTACATGAGGCACATGATAAGCACATGAAAGCACATGAGAACATATAAAAACATGAACTAGTACGAGTACAAGGAGTACCTGATGCACATGATAAAGTACATGAATATGAAATACCTGATGCACCCGTAGAGGGATAACATCTCAGGAAGGGATCCATATAGTACTAATCCGTGAAGATACGTGTCAGCATCATGTAGAGTAATCTAGAGCATGAATATAGTCCAGACAGGTATGAAAAGATCAGAGAATGTACTCGCCTGCTAACTAAAAGTCTGAGATGAAAGTACTATTCGAGGAGTGGTGTCTGGCTCCTATTTAGAACAGTACGAGTCACAACAAGTCCAGAATAGAAATAAAATGCACTACAATGTGTTTTACATGAATCTAGGTCAATCTAGACCAAAGTCAACTCTTGGTCAACTCTGGTCAACCCTAGAAGTCAACTAGGTCAACCAAGTCTAATCTAGGTCTGACAAGACTATTCTAGGTTTACTAGGCTATTCTAGGCAATACCATGTCAAGCCTACCAATACACATCTACCCAAGATTATCACTATAGCTAACAATACACACATTGGTATATAGATTATAATCTAACTTAGAATGCATATCCTATAGCCACTATACCACATTACCCAATACTTCTATATCATAATCTATAATACACTATATCATATATATATATGCACACATTCATATATATAACTAATATATAAGGTACAACAATACATAATATAGGATGCCTATACATACCCTTCAACATATACACATACATATGTATTGAGAGAAGGGAACTCACATGCTCAAGTGTATGTGTGTGTATGACCAGAGAGTGAGGGTGTGAGGGATTACATGTGAGTGTAGAGGGCAGTGAGGCATGTGTGTGTTTATGTGTGAGTGAAGTGATATGTTAGAGTGTTAATGAATAGCAAACAGTTAATCTATTGACATAAACCAAAACAAGAGTTCAAAAACAGTCCTCTATATTATTTCAATCTCAGATTTAACACTGAAAGAGAACTCAGGTTTTAAGAAATTCATTTCAGTGTAAAGGAAAACAGTTTTCTGTCAAATCAATACACCCACCCTTTCTCAGTTATCACATCTTCAGGTTTCAAGGATGAACAACCAATGAAATAAATGAAAAGGAATCAATTTAAAAAGGTCCACACACTCAGATTTTTGTACATTCAAATTCAGGGAAATAAAACCTTAACTGGAAATCTAAGTTAGTTTAGAATTGGAACACAACCAATCTCAGTTTTCTACTACATGACAGTGTAAAGAAGAGCTAACTCAGGTTTTAAATGACAGGGAACATCCCATCCCAGTTCAAGTAAAATACATTCTCAGTTTTTCTCATGCTTGAAACCACAAAATCATTAGTTAAACAATCTCAGGTTTTAGATGCAACATTGAAATTCTATTGAGGAGGAAAATCTCAGGTATAGAACTAACTCAGTTTCTCATATCAGTTAAAAAAATAGAACTCTTCCCAGGTTTTGAAAACTGGGAACACAAAATCCCATCTCAGGTTTTGTGAAACAAAACTGGAAACCATTCCATCTCAGAGATAAATCCCAGGTTACACATTCAAGTGGAAGGAATAAATCTCAGGTTTTACATTCAATTTCAATTCAATAATACATTCTCAGGTTTTAAAACTAAACATGAATCAAATCAGTTGACAGACATTGCAAAAATAAAAGGGAATCAGTTCTAATCAACAATTCAAAGAAGAAATCGATTTACAAATCAGTTCAATACCTTCCCTCCCCCCATTCTCAGTTATACCATCTCAGGTTTTGGAAGAATTGAAACTCAGTTTCAATACAACCTCAGTTCACATAAACAGGAAAATCACTTCAAGTACCAATATCCCCTTTACACACCCAAAGCCAAACTTGAAAGCCATATGCTTAGTTAACATGATTTGTAACATGTAGGGACTATAATCAGTAAAAAAACTTAACAAAAGTAGGGAATTAAATGGGTTGAAATTCCTGAAACCACCCAGATAATAGAATATATCAAAAATTATACAATTCAAACCAAAATTGAGCCAAAACTCCATCAAAACTGATCTAACTGGTAATTTCTAATTTAACAGAGATTATACAAGATATTTAGGATCTATTTAGCAATTAAAAATACCATTAAAAGCAATTAAATCGATTAAGAAATAGAAACCAATCCTGTGCGCTGAACCACACAGTGAAATGCACGTGCACGTGCAAATACGCGTCCGACACGACACGAGGACTCGTGAAACTTTACGAGCCTCGTGAAACTTTATGAGCCTCGTGTCAGTCCATGCCCCAACCACTGTGTCAAAATTCTCGTGTCGAGGTGGTGTGTCCTGCGCGGAATAGCCCCCGAGTAGCAGGGGAGCTACAGTGCCGCGCGCACGCACCCGCACCCGCATGTTCCCGTGTCCCCCGTAACCCGACACGACACGGAAATCACCACACGACACTGGAAAACCCTAAGCGACACCAAGGACTAATTTCCTATTCAAATAGAATTCTAAAACTCGACTGAAATGTCCTTTGAGACATTTCGTCGAACACCCTCCTAACCATACTGGTACGTGTCCGATACAGATACGAAATGGGTCCAAATTCTAGGGTTAGTCTATTCTACTATTAGGTTAGGGTTAGGACATCCTATAAATGATTTTTAACAGAATTTAAAAGCAATAGTAGGAATTATACCTATAGGTGAACAATGGGTCAAAATCCCCAAATGGAAAGAGCTCCACAAACTACCAAACTTCCTCAAATTGTGTTCTTCCTGCAAATACTCATCAATAACAGCAAGGATACTAATATTAGGTCCTATTGTAATTTGTTTGAAGGAATTTGGAGAAGAAATGGATTTTTTAAGGATTTACAAAGATGGAGACTCACCTCTTCCAAATGGCAAAGTTTCCTAAAGAGGCAACCCTAATTTTAAGAGGATATAAATAGGGGAAGGGGACACACTATGGCTGGTCAGATTTTTAGGGTTAGGGCTTGGTTCAATGGGTGTGGGCCTATGGGCCATTAAGCCTATTAGTCATAAAATGACTTGTGATTTCACAAGCCATTACTTAATCAATCTAGCCCCTAATTTCACCAAACTAATCCCAATGAGTTAATCCTCATGAACTTAAGTCAACCTAGGTTTTTAAATCCTAATCACAAAGTCAAGACCTAGGTTAGCCCCTAGGTTAGTCTACAAGGTCAACATAAATCAAAGTCTCTAAAACACCAAAAAATCAATTATTCTAAAAATCACTTAAAAATCACATTAATTATAAATAATAATAATAATTCAAATTAAATTCTAAAATTTTGAAAATGACTAAAATACCCTAAAGCTAGAAAAGTGGTAGTGACAAATCTACCCCCCTTAAAATAATTTTGTCCTCGAAATTTAAAGACGAAACTAACTGCTAAGAAGGATAAAAAAGTATACCTCAAGGTCCAAAAAGATAGGGGTACCGCTCGCGCATCTCATCCTCCCACTCCCAGGTAGACTCTCCTGGAGAATGATACCTCCATGCGACGCGTACCAAGGGTATCACCTGGTTCCTCAATACCTTCTCCCGGCGATCCAAAACCTCCACAGGCTGCTCTGGATAACTGAGAGTAGGTCCAACCTCTATCTCCGAGTGATCGAGCACATAGCTAGGGTCAGCCACGTACCGTCTCAACTGTGATACGTAAAATATGTTGTGAACTTCCACTAGTGCAGGTGGCAAGTCTAGCCTGTATGCCACGTCACCGACTCTCCCGCTAATAACGAAAGGGCCGATGAAGTGCGGGATAAGCTTCCTACCTCCACCAAAACGTATCGTACCACAAGTCGAAGATATCCGCAGAAAAACCACGTCTCCAACCTAATCACAAGCAAGGTCTCAAGTTACTAAAAACTAAACATGATCAATCAAACAAAACAAAACAAAAAAATACAACCTACTTCTAATCCTATCTCTAAATCTGTACCTCAAACTCCAGCGGCCTCCGATGGCTATCGGCCCAGTGCCGATGTCTGTCCTGCGCCACGCGAAGTCTGTCCCTGATGAGCTTCACCTTCTCGGCTGCGTCAACAACCATCTCTGGTACCAGTAAAGCTCGCTCTCTAACATCATCCCAAGATAAGGGTGTACGACACCTACGCCCGTACAGAGCCTCAAACGGTGACATCTCAATGCTGGCCTGATAACTGTTGTTGTAAGCAAACTCTACCAAATGCAGGTGATCCTCCCAGGAACCTCCAAAATCTAGGACGCACGTTCGTAGCATATCCTCAAGGGTCTGAATAGTCCTCTCTGACTGTCCGTCCGTCTGGAGTGGTATGCGGTACTAAACTTGAGCTGAGTGCCCAAGCTAGTCTGCAGACTCCTCCAAAAATGGAAAGTAAAGCGACTATCCCGATCTGAGACTATGCTGACGGGAACTCCGTGAATCCTGACTATCTGTCTCATATACAACTCCGCGAGCCTCTCTGTAGACGTACCCACCTTGAATGGCAAGAAGTGGGCCGATTTGGTCAACCTGTCAACGATGACCTAAATTGCGTCTTTCCCTCCTGGCGTATGTGGCAACCCCGATACAAAATCCATGGTAATATGTTTCCACTTCCACTCTGGAATAGGCAACGGCTGCAATAATCCTCTGGGCCTCTGTCTCTCTGCCTTGACCTGCTGACAGATCAAGCATCTAGCTACGAAGTGGGACACCTTCCTCTTCATCCCGTACCACCAGATATGCTTTCGTAGATCCCTGTACATTTTGTTGGCACCAGGATGTATAGAGTACTGCGATCTGTGAGCCTCTTGCATAACCTACTCTCTGAGCTCCCCGCTAGGCACACATAACCGGGAACCGTGCCTCAGGGCACCATCCTCTGCAAGTGAGAACTCAACATCCTCCACTCCTGTACTGATCTGCTCTTGGATACATCGCAGAGCCATATCATCAAACTGTGTCGCCTTGATCCTGTCCATCAAGTCCGACTGTAACTGAAGGCCCCATAACTGCATCTACACCCCTGGCACAATCACCTTAATCCCAAGGCTCTCCAAATCTGCAAGCAGGTGCCGATCCATAGTCAAACACATGGCTGTCGGATACCTACTCAAGGCATCGGCAACCACGTTGGCCTTCCCCGGGTGATACTGAAGTGCGATATCAAAGTCCTTCATCAACTCAAGCCACCTGCGCTGCCTCATGTTGAGCTCCTTCTGTGTAAACACATACTTCAAGCTCTTGTGATCTGTGAAAATCTCTACCCTCTCGCCATACAGATAGTACTTCCATAACTTCAAAGCAAAAATCACCGCCGCCAGCTCCAGGTCATGGGTAGGGTAGTTCTTCTCATGGGGACGTAATTGCCTGGAAGCATAGGCAATCACTGTTTTCCATAAAGAAATTCTCTTTATTTGTTGTATTTCTGGGAAAATTACAACTGTAGGAATCCGATCTAGAAGACGATCGCTTTATCCCTTGGACTATGCGAAGAAGAAAAGCTCTCAAAATTTTGATAGTAGATATCAGTGTATCTGTACAATGAATGAGAAAAAGAACTCTATTTATAGAGTCAAAAATAATAACTGAAAAGATAACTGTCTTCACAGCCTGTGCTTAGTTGAAAATCATGCAGGATTTAACATACGCAAGACTGTGAGCAGTTACTGGACGTGGCCTGTAACTGTTGGACACATGGCAATCATGCATGAGTCGTGTGCAAGTTACAGGACACGCAGGCGAGAGATCAGTGGCATGGTTGCCACGTACTCCAATTTGATAAAATCCGCGCAGACTTGTTGAAGACGAAATCCACGCAAACTCGAAGTAGAAAGCTTTAAAATCCACGCAAACTTGGGGCAAGAAGCTTCAGAATCCATGCAGACTTGGTGAAGACGAAATCCACACAGACTCGGGGTAGAAAGCTTCAAAATCCACGTAAACTTGGGGCAAGAAGCTTCAGAATCTACGCAGACTTTGATGAAGAAAACTTCAGAATCCACGCAGACTCGGGGTAGAAAGCTTCAAAATCCACGCAAACTTGGGGCAAGAAGCTTCAGAATCTACGCAGACTTTGATGAAGAAAACTTCAGAATCCACGCAGACTTGGGATAGAACTGCCAGCTGTCTTGATTCAGCGTGCCTCGACTGACACAAAATCTCTGGTAGTGATTACTTTTGTCAGTCACATTAAATGACAAGAAGCTCTTTTGGTACGCCAACTTGACGAAGGTTGAGTCTTGCTGAAGAAGATTTCGAAAATCACGCAATAGACGGCTGTGATCTCTCGAATTCTGTGCATACGTGGCATACGAAGAGACATTCTTCGACTGCTGTGCTGTCAGTCATAATTACTCTCTGACAAATGATGAGCTGTCTCCCCAGCGTGATTTGTAAATATTGTCTGGATCAACTGAGCGTGACTTTTGACTCTGTCCTGATCAACTCAGCGTGACTGTCATTTTTAAAGGCCTACAAGACCCCCTTCAAAGTTTTCGAAAAATTGAAAAGACTTCAAAATTTTTGAAATACTTTGAAAATAAGATGATAAAATGAAATCAGTCACGCTGAGATGACTTCAAATTTTTCGGAAGTCGGAAAGACTTCGAAGTTCTTTGAGAATATCCAAATGAACTTATTAAATGTCATGATGACTCTTCATTTTTCGAGACTGATTACATCCAGTTTATGGTGGAATATGAACCGCCGGCGAGCTCTGTTATATAAACAGGGAGAGGATTCATTTAATCTTCATCTTACGTCAACATGACACCAAAAGAGAAAGCTGAGGAAGAAGCACGCAATTTGGGCTTTTGTTCCCATGGTGACCCCACTTTTGGAGGTGAAGAGCCAGAGCCCCTTGTCTTCGAACTCAAAGATGATCCCTTACAACTAGCCAAGAATTTCTTGAGCTATTTTGGCTTGGATGGCTCGTCCTCTTCTGGTGGGTGCAGCCTCATAAAGCAGCGTGAAATGTTTAAAGCTCTGTTGCACCGTCTGGGAGTTAGGAACGTAGAAGAACTAGGCACCAAGCTCAGTCGCTCTGGAAAATAGAGCGTGTCTTTTGTGCTTTTGTTGCACTTTTTGTTTTGTCTTTTGTAAGGCCCTCAGTGCCTTTGAAGAATGAAGTACAACTTCTGTGTTTGATCTGCGTGCATTAATAAAGAATATTAACACCCTTTGACTATTTCCAATGTTGCTATGTCTTCCAAAGCACACGTGACACTCATTCTACAGTTTACGAGCGCTATTTATGCGGATCTTTTCCAAGAATAGACTTGTACTTTGCCCTTTAAATAGATGGAAGAGTTTCGCAGATACTCATCTCCCATTCCTCTTCTTCTTCTCTGAGAATGAAATTTTTTGGAGATTTCACTCTCAAGAAAGCAATATTTTCTAATGTTCGACTTCTGCGCACTGTATCAAACATGAGTTTGCCAATCCTTAGCACCAAACTTGAAGGTAAGTCAGTGTAATACGTGCACTTATTTTTGCTGTTGAAGATAGGCTTTCTGTTTCTTGTTTCTGATTTGAACAATACACGCCTGTCTCTGTTTGATAAATGCACGCTGAATAAATTCTGTTGATACTTTCTGCAGAAACTTGGCTGAAAATTTTCTTCAGAACTGGCATTGGGGATGTGGATGCTGTGGAGAATATCCTGCTGACATCTACATCAGGGTGCTCATACGCTTTTGACGCATAAATCAGATTATAGAAGGGTCTTCCTCAGATGGTAGGAAGAGCCTTTATACACGAGAGTTGGATGGTGGAGTCAACTCTACTACCGAGAAATCGGGTAGTAGAGTTCCTTTCACGGGAGAACTAGGAATTGTATCCCAAGGTTGGATACATTCCTGTCTCCTCTGAAAGGTCGCTCCTAATCCATCAGTTGTATTGGCAGCACCACGACTTCGGGCTGCCACACTCTGTGGTTCTCCTCTCGTCTGAGAGAGAAGACCAGAGTTTGATTCCTGCTGATCTAGTCGTGACTGGGACCCAGACAGTCAGGAATTGCCACCAACAACGAACCTGACGGAGAAGGTCCGACGGAGAAGATCCAAAGAAGAAGATAGATCTCTATTAGGTTTTTGTTGTGGTGTAGAATGAAAATCCAAGATTGTAATAGATTTCCATTATGATTTGTAAGAAAGTCTAAGAAAATGTAATAGACTTTTTGTGGTGAAAATGAGAATAGAAATGATAATTCTTCTATGCTCAAAGATTTGTATTTGTGGATGAATTGTGGACATGATAGATAATGAAATCTTCTTTTCTGTTTTAGAGTATATGATATTATCAGAGGTATTATGGACGTGATAATATGTAGGAACTCAAAAGAAAAATAGATTAATTTCTATGCAGAGGTCAAAACATGACAAATGAGTAAGTAGATTCAGAATTGATTCAGAGGTTATAAAAACATGATAAATAATGAATCCCCACTTAATAAATTGATAGAAGATTATGAACGGATGAACCGTTAGAAAATGATGAACAGATGAACTGTCGAGTGAATGTAATAAATGAACGGATGAATCGTCGGATGAACGCAATTAATGGATGGATGAACCGTCGGATGAACGTGACGTTTCATTATTTGTAGAACTTCTGCCTATAAATATAGCAGAAATTTGACAAGAACGAACACTTCTTCTTTCAAACATAAAAATGTTGTCTGAAGAAGCATTCAAGAAAACTGGAATTGCCTCAAAAGTTCAGAAAGGCACTGAAGAACACCCTGCTGATCCAGTTCAATCGAAGAAAACGGAAGCAGGCGAAGGTTCGTCTGCACCCAAGCCACCAAAGGACATTCTGGATTTCCTGCTCGAACCAGGAAAGACTGAAGAAGAAGAAGCCATGAGGATGGCCGTTTGCAAGTTCCTCGTGGGTTCTAGCAAGGAGGTTCTCGACTCTTTTGCTGATCACGTCTTCAAGAAGGACGGCAGTGGCCCACATCCAAATGTAGAAAAGGATGATAGTGATCTTCTTTAATATCATGTATCATCATTCATGATAAAAATAAAATAAAAATTTTATTTCTAAACATGAAACTGTTTGATGATTACAAGCATTTACATTTATACATAGTACTTTTTAAGGAATTTGCCATTAATAGGCATCAAAACTTTTCGACCATCCAATTCTGAGAGTTGATAAGCTCCATTTGAGAAAACTTTGATCACAATATAGGGTCCTTCCCACTTTGCGTCAAATTTGCCCTTGCTCATATGAGTCATAGTCATAGGACATCTGACAGTTAGAACAAGTTCTCCTTTTTGATACGCCCGAATTCTGACTTTCTTATTAAAAGCTCTTGAAATTCTAGCTTGATAGAATTCAATATTCTGTTGAGCTGATAATCGCTTTTCATCTAGAGCTTCTAATTCCTGAAGTCGAAGACGATCATTATTTTCTGCAGTAAGTTCATTAGCGATTGCTATCCTTAAAGAAGGAATTCGAATCTCTAATGGAAGAACAGCTTCGCAACCATATACCAGAGAGAAAGGTGTACATTTGGTAGCATTACGAACTGTAGTGCGATAAGCCCACAAACATTCCCCGAGCTTGTCACTCCAATTACGTTTGTTAGTAGAGACAAACTTCTTTAGGAGTTTGATGATGGTCTTGTTGAAAGCTTCTGCTAATCCGTTAGCTGCCGGATTATATGCGGTAGAAGCCACATTGTTGATCCGGTGATCGTCACAGAATTGAGTAAACTTCTGACTGACGAACTGTGGTCCGTTATCATGAATAATACGTCGAGGAACACCAAATCTGTAGATGACGTGGTACTTAATAAAGCTGATGACATTAGACGTCTTAACTTCAGATAAAGGAATGGCTTCGGCCCATTTGGAGAAGTAATCGGTTATTGCGAGAATGAACCGATAACCTTTAGATGACGGCGGATTGATCGGACCAATAATGTCCATGCCCCAAGCTTCGAAGGGCCATGATGCTGCCGTCGGATGTAGAAATTTCGAGGGTTGATGAATAAAATCTGCATGGATTTGACAGGCTTTACACTTCTTTGCATATTCGATGGCATCAGATACCATGATGGGCCAATAATAACCCATACGTCGAATACAGTCTTGAAGTTTTGGTCCTGGCTGATGTGCTCCACAAATTCCATCATGTGCTTCGTGAATGATTTGTTGAGCCTCGTCACCGACAACACATCGAAAGAGTAAACCATCATAAGCTCGACGATATAAGGTCTTTGTTGTATGATTGTAGTAGAATCTGAGTGATCGTCATCTGATAGATGCTGCCTCACTCGGATCATCCAAAAGAATATCATATAATACGAGATCTAAGAAAGGAAGTCTCCAATCTTTATCCGTATTCTGATTCTCGGCCGAGTTACTGAAGATGAATTCCATGCTGAAATCGGATGAAGATGACATCGATTTACGACTGAATCCAAATCCTCTTGTTGTGTTGACGTCATGAGATGTTGATTCTTCAATGTCAACTGGAAGTCCTAGAGTCAAGTTATTTTCAAGATGAAGTAATTCTCGATTACGAACAACAATCATTTGTTGCCGTCTGATTGGAATAGCCAGCACCGCTGCAAGATTAGCAAGGGCATCAGCTTCTGTGTTACATGCTCGCCTAACATGTTCAATGAAGAATTCTTTAAACGAAGAAGCCATAGATATAGCTGCTTTATGATAAGGAACCAGATCTTGATGACGAACTTCATAAGTACTCCTGATCTGATTGACAATGAGTTTAGAGTCTCCATACGCCTCTAAATGTTGAATATTCAGATGTTTAGCGAGTTGAAGACCAATAAGTAATACGTTGTACTCAGCTACATTGTTTGAACACGGCCGATCGAGAGAATAAGCTCTTTGGATAGCAAGACCTTCTGGCGATACAAGAACAATTCCAACTCCAGCGACAATATCGCCATTAGGACCAATTCTTGATGCTCCATCAAAAAATAGACGCCAAGTAGGATCTTCTTCAGCAATTTGATTTGAATCTAGGACTTCATCTAGGATTTCATCATAGAGTTTTGAATTTTCTGGAATTGAGTGAGCAGCCAGAAAATCAGCTAAAGCTTGTCCTTTGACTGATTTCTGAGGAATATAGTGCATGTCATACTGAGCAAGTAGGATTCCCCAGTTAGCCAATCGAGAATTCAAAACACTGGGTTTCTTCATCATGATCCGTATAGGATTGATCCTGGAGATGACATGAATAGTCTGGCCAATGATATAATGACGTGTCTTTTGGACAGCAAACATCAAAGCTAGACATTCTTTTTCAACCGGTGAATATCGAGGTTCAGCTCCGGTCATAGTGTGGCTGAGATAATAAATGGCTTGTTCATGGCCATTTTGATTCTTTTGAGCGAGTAATGCACCCAATGAATGACTCATTGCTCGAGTATAGAGGAGGAACGGTATTCCTGAGACGGGAGGTACCAATACTGGAGGGCTCATTAGATATTGTTTTATATCATCGAATGCTTTCTGACATTCATCATTCCAGACAAAAGAAACACCTTTCTTCATAAGTTTGTTGAATGGTCTGCAGCGTCCTGATAAATTAGAGATGAATCTCCTGATATAAGCGATTCTTCCTTGAAATCCTCGTAGCTCTTTTAAGGTGCGTGGAGGACGCATCTCTTGGATGGCTTTGATCTTCTCGGGATCCACGTGTATACCTTTAGAGGTAATGACGAAGCCGAGAAATTTACCACTAGAGATGCCTAAGAAGGACTTAGTAGGGTTCATCTTTAATTGATGCTTACGCATTAGATCAAATATAGTCTTCAAATCTTGGATATGATCCTCCTTTTGTCGACTTTTGACTGCAATATCATCAACATAGCATTCGACTGTTTTCCGCAAATGTTCACGGAATATAGTACTCATAGCTCGTTGATAAGTTGCTCCTGCATTCTTGAGACCGAATGGCATAACTGTATAACAGTATGTACCGATCGGCATTCTGAAAGAAGTGTGCTTCTCGTCCTCTGGAAACATTTTAATCTGATTGTACCCAGAATACCCGTCCATGAATGACATCCGCTCAAATCCACAGGTATTATCAACCATGACATCATTGATTGGTAGAGGAAATTCGTCCTTAGGACATGCCGTATTGAGATTGCGGAAGTCTATGCATACTCTGATCTTGCCAGTCTTTTTAAGGACAGGAACTATGTTAGCCACCCAATCGGGATGTTGTTCCTCTCTAATAAACCCAGAGGTAATGAGTTTATTGACTTCAGCTTCAATTGCATCCATGATATCTGGACGAAATCGTCACTGTTGTTGTTTGACCGATTTAACATTCGGCAAGATATTGAGCTTGTGAGTTACAATTTGTGGATCAAGCCCTGGCATATCTTTATAACTCCAAGCGAAGACATCGATGTAGTCACGAATGAGTTTGATCATGTCTTGCTTATCAGTTTCAGAAAGACTTTCACTGATGAATATTGGTTTGGGAGATCCCTCTTCACCAACATCTATTTGAACAAGTTTGTCTTCAGTCGGAGGTTCTTTTTGCTCGAAACGGAACTCCCATTGATTATCTAATCTTTGGGCCCACTGTTCTGATTCAGGTGAGATTTCAAACTCTTCTTCGTCTTCATCACTTTCTTCAGAATAGTCAATGGAAACCATGTTGGAAGACAGAAGATTGCAGTAGAAGTCACCGATACTTGTATCGGAATCCCAAGAAGTGGTACTAGAAGAATCAGATCTCTTATCTTCGTCAGACTCATGATCTTCATGGATAATATTGATTAAAGGAGTAGGAGCAGTATAACCCAATCCGCATTTCGTCCTTCCATATTTCAAAGGAGGAATCCGAACATGTATTTTTCTTCCTTTTCCATCATTGAGGCCAGTCCTGAAGTCATAGCCCATATTTTTGATGATGTCTCTAGATTGCTGACTATAATGACGTAGTTGTAATCTTCCAGTGTTATCATTTTTGTCATCATCTTCAAGATTAGAAGGATTTTGAGGCCCTTTGTAGAAGAATATTGGAATGTCTCCTGGCTTTCTGCTGGGAACTAGAAAGTATGATGATTGTACAGGTTCTAGAGATACATCTGTATGAACAGTCTGTACAACCCCTATGGTTATTGTGTTCAAGTCATCTAACAGATGTAAATAACTATGAACATAATTACACACATCAGCAAACTGCAAAGATGGAGACTTTTCATTAAATGTAAAAGCAGCAGTATTTACATTGGGAGAAGGCTGAGACTTAGAGATTTTAGCCAAGTCAATGACTAAAGGGGGAGAAGAAGAACGAGAAGAAGCATTGTTTCGATTAAGATTGATAACAAATGGCTCAGAAGAGGTGAGCTCCCTTAAAGTTTGAGTAGGAAGAGTAGTCCGCCCTCCAACTGGAATTAGCAGAGTATCTTGAGTAGATGACTGAGATAGTGGAGAGATCCGTCCACTCACTGGAATGATTAAAGAACCTTCTCCAGAGAGTTTGGGAGATTGTTGTTGAGTAGTTCGACCTTTAACAGGGATTATTAAGGTCTCACTTTGTGAATCCTCTTTCTCCATGGCTTGTATGATCCTTGTATACTCTTCTTTGTACATTCAGGAATCATTGAAATAAGCTTCAACCCCATGGAAGGATTTATATCAGCAACTTCTTTTTGTACTCTTCCATTGCTATCAATGTATTTAAAATACTGATGAAGAGTAGAAGGTACCACATTATTTTCATGAAGAAAGGGCCTCCCCAGAAGAAGATTATAGGATCCCACGATCTCAATCACATAGAAAGTGACTTTGGATCTGAAATCGCCTATCTGAAGCTTCAGATGAATCTTTCCCAAAGGCTCGCTTCGGCTTTGATTGAATCCCAGGATAGTAGTAACCGTCTTGGAGAGTTTGTGAAGAGGGATTTTTAGTTCATCCAACAGACTCTTTGGCATTATGCTTATAGCAGACCCTGGATCAATGAGGATACGATCTATCTTCATTGTATCGATATAACCGGTATAGTAAAGAGGCCGATCATGTCGATTATCCTCCAGTAGCATGTCGTCTTGTGTAAAGGTGATATTTGGAATAATCTCCAATACACTGTTGTAATGTAAGCAAGTGGCAGGTTCTGCATCTGGCTTCTTCAATTGTGCAAGACAAGAGTCAGCTTGTAGAAGTGCTTCACTTAATGTCTCCCGAATCTCTTTGGAAAGACGTAGAAGTTCAAAGAAGGACATTCTAGCTGGAGTATTAGCAAGCTGAGCTAAAATGTCGAAATTATAAGGCTTCTGAAGTCCAAGAGGAGAGGACTTCTTGATTGGCTTATCAAACCGAGCCTGTTGTTTGCCTTTCTCCAGAGCTGTAGGCTTGGGAGGAACAGGTTCAGTGGATGATTCTTCTTCAGGAGGAATATTAGGAGCATCTTTAGCAGCTGAAGGGATATCAGTAGGATCTTCAGGATTTTTAGAATAATCCTTTAGGTAAGGTTTCCCTGTTCGAGTAGCACTAACAAGTGCTTCTTCTTTGTCTTTTGGCTCTGTGTCAGAGGTAGACCCAAGAGAAGTCATATGACATGACTTGATCTTTCCAGCCTTCTTGGACTTTCGAGAAGTAGTCTTTTGAGGAGAAGGAGATTCAAGGTCTGTTATTAGATCAGGATGAATCCACATGATTTCTCCAGTCTCCAAAGTGATTGGTGCTAAACCTTCAGACCGTGGAGGAGGAAGATTCACTATGTCAAGAGTTGCCTTGGGAATAGGAACGATCCCACTTTCAAGGAGTTGAGGAGGGAAATCTCCGAATTGCATAGAGATGACGTTGGAGGTGACGGTCTTCTCTTTTGGAGTAAGAGAGATAGCTCCAGACTTAATCATTTCTTGGATCTTTCCTTTCAGTACATAACATGTACGAATTGTGTGACCCAGCATTCTATGGTATGGACAGTATTTAGGATGATCTGTCTTACCAGCTTCATCAGGTTTCTTGATCTCAGGTAATTGTATCTTATTACCTTTCAGCAGACATTCAAAGATACCAAGGACATCGTCGTCATCAAAAGAATATTCTTTTTTGGGGCGAGGTGTTCTCGGTTGTTGATTTGTAGGAGAGGTTTGAACAGTTGATGCATCTTTGCTCTGAAGATTAACTTCAAGAGTTTCTTTTCCCTTGCGAGCATTGTTTTTATTGTTAGGACCTTGTCCTGTTTCTTTAGGAGTCATCTGCACTCCTAAACCTTTGAAGGTTTCAACACTAATTTCTGCAGCT
The DNA here is from genome assembly GCA_029216955.1 of Iris pallida. Taxonomy (NCBI): domain Eukaryota; kingdom Viridiplantae; phylum Streptophyta; class Magnoliopsida; order Asparagales; family Iridaceae; genus Iris; species Iris pallida. The sequence goes on along the minus strand of JANAVB010011395.1, from coordinate 6,380,110 downwards.
TTAGCACTAACTATGAAAGAAGGCCAGTCTTGGAATTGAGTGGATCCTGTCCACATGCTAATGATTGGCAACAAGTTTGATTTGCATGTGTCGATGGTGACAGCATCAGGAGTTCCAAGAGGCATCTTCAGAGCTTCTCTTCGAAACCGTTCAATGTACTATTCTGTAGTTTCATTACTTTTCTGCTTAATTCTAATAAGAGCAGACATAGTCATGTCATTGAGTCCTTCATAGAACCGTTCAAGAAATATCTGTTTGAAACCGGAAAATAAGGGAATGCTCCCATCTGGGAGACTTCTATACCATTCATAAGCCGTTCCCTTGAGACATCCAACAAACACCCGAGTAAGGAGGGCATCACTTGGTTGCAGTTGATCAGTCATCACTTCAAAGTGATTAATGAACTGACTTGGAGAAGTGGTTCCATCATAGAATGAGATAGTAGGAGGCTTGTATTTAGGAGGATACGATACTTGCTTCCATTCTATCGGATAAGGTTGTTTGATGCCTAACCTTTGTAAACCATCCTTCTGTTTGAATGCCTCGAATTGAGTTTTGAGATTCATCAATTCTTCATTAACAATTCCGGAAGATTGTGGAGTTGTAATTTGTAGAGAATAGTTGGGAGGAGGAACAATATTGTAAGCACTACCCCCAGCTCCAGAGAGACTAGGGTTTGGTTGAGCTGGTCCAGGAGTATTAGATTGTACTGCTGGAGGAACTTGTACTGGACTCATATCAGTGTCAGTTGGTATGGCATCTGGTACAGTCTGTCAATTTTGCATCTGTGTTGCTATGAGTTCATACATCGACTTCATAGTATCAGCCATAGACTTCATTTGTTGTTCCAAAGAAGCAATTCTTTGATCTTGAGGAGTCAAGGAAGAAGAAGGTTCATCAGTATTCCCATCAACCATATAAGTCATGACTGTACGAGGAATTATTGATGAATTGGTAGATATTGTTTGTTTTGAATCATTGCTTTGTGCATAAAAGTCAATCATAGGAGAACTACCCCCAGTAGGAAGAGGTGGGAAGTTAGATTCTCCAAGGAATTCAGAATCATCTTCAGAGATCAAATTTCTTTGACTAGAGGCCAGGACTCTTGCTCTGGTATTTCTGTATACTCCATCTGGACTATCAACTCTACCTCCAGTGTCCCGAGAAGTCATATTGACAGAGGCAAACAAAGGCTCATCTTCATCAGGCATAGGTTCATACTGAATCCGATTGAAGACAGATTGTCGTTTTGTTTGACATCTGCATTGCATTGTGACTCTTGGCTGGAAGTCACATTCATGATCAACATGGTTTTGAACCATTGATTGACATCTGCATTGAATTATGACTCTTGGATAGAAGTCACATTCAGCATGTTCCTTTGATATAGAATTACTCCTTCTCTTCTGTTGAAGATATTCCCGTAAATCTGTTTGTGAAGATTGAGGAGTATACTTCCTGTTCTTGGGTCTTGATGGCTCTTGATTATATAAAGAGTGATTAATGTGAGCCACATAATTTCTTGCATACTCTACATCTGGATCTTTTATCTTCATATCCAATTGGTATGGTTTCTTAACACCAGAAGTGCTGAGTTTTGTTCTTAAATCAGTGGAAGGTAACACATTAATTTTGGAAACATGAAGTTTTCCTTCCATTGATCTGGATATTTGCAGAGAAGGAAGAGTTGAACCACTCCTTTGATTAGGAGTTGGTAACAGACCCTCTTTAATGGACATATTCTGTGCCCAATTTGAAGAAGTCATAGAAAAAGATATTAAAGAATATTTCTTCTTAGACTCATTCAGATGTTGAGACATAGAATGTCCAGAAGGAAGAGTAGTCAAAAGACCATCTCCTTTCCTTTGACTAACAAAAGTATCAGTCAAAGCTGTTCCTGAAGTAAAAACTACAGGAGCAGAAGAAACAACTAAAGAGTTATTCCTTTTCGAAGGGACTTTGTGTGGAAGACCACCCCCAGTTCTAGTAGAACTCGGTAAAGAAGAAGAGATAACTAAGGAGTTATTCTTCTCTGATGAAATACACACTGAAACAGATTTGGCTAAGGAACCAGTACTGTTAGCGTGACTTTTAATTTTAGAATTACACGCTGGAACAGATTTGGCTAAGGAACCAGTACTGTCAGCGTGACTTTTAGGGTTGAATTTGCACGCTGGAACAGATTTGGCTAAGGAGCCAGTACTGTCAGCGTGACTTTTAGGGTTGAAATTGCACGCTGGAACAGATTTGGCTAAGGAGCCAGTACTGTCAGCGTGACTTTTGAGGTTGAAATTGCACGCTGAAACAGATTTGGCTAAGGAGCCAGTACTGTCAGCGTGACTTTTGAGGTTGAAATTGCATGCTGGAACAGATTTGGCTAAGGAGCCAGTACTGTCAGCGTGACTTTCAACTTTGGAGACACACACTGGAACAGATTTGGCTAAGGAGCCAGTACTGTTAGCGTGATCTTTGATTGCTGTCATCTTTGAGCGCACAAGAGTGTGCGTGCTTGCAGTAGAGTTCTTGCCAGTGTTAGGAGCAGACACTGTGGCAGAGACTTCACCATTGGCTGCCAACTGATTCTTAGGGACATAGATAGAGTGCCCCTTCGACTTGGCAGTGATGATGGAGGCTGTAGTGGGCTTACCACTCTTAGCCCGCTGTATTTCTTCATAGGCGAGTTGATCGAATTGGATCGTCATCACCTTCTTCGTCGAGCCGATTGACGAAGTATCGTATTGAGTTGTTGCCATCTCAGAAGAGGAGATGGTTTTCCCCAGCAGAGTCGCCAATTTGTTTTCCATAAAGAAATTCTCTTTATTTGTTGTATTTCTGGGAAAATTACAACTGTAGAAATCCGATCTAGAAGACGATCGCTTTATCCCTTGGACTATGCGAAGAAGAAAAGCTCTCAAAATTTTGACAGTAGATATCAGTGTATCTGTACAATGAATGAGAAAAAGAACTCTATTTATAGAGTCAAAAATAATAACTGAAAAGATAACTGTCTTCACAGCCTGTGCTTAGTTGAAAATCACACAGGATTTAACATACGCAAGACTGTGAGTAGTTACTGGACGTGGCCTGTAACTGTTGGACACATGGCAATCATGCATGAGTCGTGTGCAAGTTACAGGACACGCAGACGAAAGATCAGTGGCATGGTTGCCACGTACTCCAATTTGATGAAATTTGTGCAGACTTGTTGAAGACGAAATCTACGCAAACTCGGGGTAGAAAGCTTCAAAATCCACGCAAACTTGGGGCAAGAAGCTTCAGAATCCATGCAGACTTGGTGAAGAAGAAATCCACGCAGACTCGGGGTAGAAAGCTTCAAAATCCATGCAAACTTGGGGCAAGAAGCTTCAGAATCTACGCAGACTTTGATGAAGAAAACTTCAGAATCCACGCAGACTCGGGGTAGAAAGCTTCAAAATCCACGCAAACTTGGGGCAAGAAGCTTCAGAATCTATGCAGACTTTGATGAAGAAAACTTCAGAATCCACGCAGACTTGGGATAGAACTGCCAGCTGTCTTGATTCAGCGTGCCTCGACTGACACAAAATCTCTGCTAGTGATTGCTTTTGTCAGTCACATTAAATGACAAGAAGCTCTTTTGGTATGCCAACTTGACGAAGGTTGAGTCTTGCTGAAGAAGATTTCGAAAATCACGCAATAGACGGCTGTGATCTCTCGAATTCTGTGTATACGTGGCATACGAAGAGACATTCTTCGACTGTTGTGCTGTCAGTCATAATTACTCTCTGACAAATGATGAGCTGTCTTCCCAGCGTGATTTGTAAATATTGTCTGGATCAACTGAGCGTGACTTTTGACTCTGTCCTGATCAACTCAGCGTGACTGTCATTTTTAAAGGCCTACAATCACCTTCCCATGCTGCTGTAAGACGTAACCCAGCCCCTTCCCTGAAGCATCACTATAAATAGTGAAACCACCTGATCCTGAAGGCAATATCAGAATCGGAGCTGTCGTAAGCCGCTTCTTCAACTCGTCAAAAGCTGCCTGACACTCCTCTGACCAAACATACTCAGTATCCTTCCGGGTCAACCGTGTCAACGGCTCTGCAACCCGGGAGAAATCCTGCACAAATCTACAATAATATCCTGCCAGCCCCAGGAAACTCCTGATCTCTGCCACTGAAGTCGGCGCTGTCCAAGCCTCAACTGCTACAATCTTCTTGGGGTCAACTAAGTTACCATCTCCAGTCACCACATGCCCCAAGAAGTCCACCCGGTCCAAGAAAAACTCACATTTGGAGAGTTTTCCATAAAGCTGCTCCCGTCTAAGAGTCTCTAGCACTATCCGCAGATGCTCCTCGTGCTCCTCCTCTGTCTTGGAATATATCAAGATATCATCAATGAACACCACCACGAGCTTGTCCAAGTACTGGTGGAACACCTTGTTCATTAGATTCATAAACACTGCTGGTGCATTGGTTAGCCCAAACGGCATAACCAAAAACTCAAACTGCCCGTACCGCGTCCTGAAAGCGGTCTTGGGAATATCCTCCCTCTTCACCTTCACCTGGTGATAACCCGACCTCAAATCAATCTTGGAGAACACCCGAGCTCCGCTCAACTGATCAAACAGATCATCGATCCACGGCAGTGGGCATCTGTTCTTGATTGTCAGGTTGTTAAGTGCCCTGTAGTCGATACACATACGTACCGACCCATCCTTCTTGGGTACAAAAAGTACCGATGTACCCCAAGGTGAAGAACTCGAGCGAATGAAGCCCTTGTCCTGCAGCTCATCCACCTGCTTCTTCAGCTCCACCAACTCGCTGTTGTTCACTCGATAGACATGCTGGGAGATCGGTTCCGCACCGGGAACCAAGTCTATCTAGAATTCTACATCTCTGTCCGGTGGAAGCCCTGGCAACTCCTCTGGAAACATGTCCATAAACTCTGCGATCAAGGGATGCGGAGCCACCTGCTCCTCGACTGATGCTCCACAGAAGACTCCGCCGTCCTGCTCTGTCTGCCGTCGGGTGTACTCAAACTCTGGCTCTCCTGGCGCCCCGAACAAAACTCTACCCCATGGCAATCAATGTGGGCGTAGTGTCTACTCAGCCAGTCCATACCTAATATAATGTCGTAGTTCGGTAATGGCATGACTAGTAGACTCACCCCCAACTCTCGGCCTCCCAAAATGACACTCCGCCCTTTGTAAACATCACTCACGAGGATGACCCCACCCCCGGTCGTGATCTTGCAGGTCCTAGGCAATAGTTCAGAAACCAAACTGCGTCTTATAGTATACGATACTGACACAAAGCTGTGGAAAGCCCCGGAATCAAAGAGTGCAAATGCTGGAAGGGAATCTAGGAGAACCGAACCTGCTATCAGCTCTCCGATGGCCTCGGCATCCTCAGCTGCCATGGCGAAAACTCGCCCCTGCTGTCCACCTCGTGCCTGCTGCTAGTGCTGCTGGAACCTCTGCTGCTGGGTCTGCAGGGCTAGTCCCCTCTGCTGGCCTGCTGGAGCCTTGGCTCCACCTCCCTGCTGTCCTCGTCCAAAAGCCCCTAGGCAGTCCTTCAACTGGTGATCTCCAGCACCACAAAGTAGGCATTTGCCTAGCTTCTTTCTGCACTCATGGATCATGTGCCCCGGCTTCTTGTAGAAGGTACAAATGACTACCTGACGAGGTGCCTGCTGCCTTCTCTGCTGCTGGTACTGCTGCTGAAAGGGTGCACGACCCTGCTGCTGAAACTGCTGAGCTGGCCTCTGCTACTGCTGGAAGTGAGGCCTCTTGGCCTGTCCCTGACTGCTGCTGCCACTCTCGAAGTCACGACCCCTCTTCTGCTTCAGCTCTAGGTCGTCCTCCGCCGCCATGGCCCCAGAAAATATCTCAGCATAAGTGGCATTCCGGTCGCTCTTAGTCAGCGACCGAACCTCTCTAATCAAACCCCGACGAAACTTTCTCGCTTTCGTCTTCTCAGACAAATCATCAATGAACCGGGCCAATCTGCAGAACTCCCCGGCATACTCAGCTACTGTCTGGATCCCCTGAGCCAGAGCCTCGAACTGTGCCTCGATACCTCCCAAGGCCACATCAGGAAAGAACTGCTCCTTAAACAGCTCCTTAAATTGGGCCCAAGTCTGGCCCTCAACTCCTACCCTAGGATCTGCCTGATACCATGCTCGGGCCAAATCCTGCATCTGGCTGCCCGCTGCCTCGATCTGGAGTCGATCTGGTATCTCTTCTAGTCGAAAGATCTTCTCAATATGTTCTATCCAGTCGTCTGCAACGTGAATGCCCTCCGTGCCGAAGAACTCCCGAGGGTGCATCTTCTGGAAGTCCTGTATGTCCTTTTCCCTCCGATAGGGCTGCTGCTGGGCCCCCTGAGCTGTGATCATCTCGACTGTGGTGCGAACCAGCTGGTACGCCTTATCGATCCCCTGTCGGAAATCGGTAGTCTGCCTCGTCTGCTACTGCTGGTGCGACTCTAGAATCCTCTCCACGAAGGAGAAGAGATGGGCAGCATCTACCATCCCCGCAGGCAGAGGCTGCTACGTGGGAAGGATCTCTGGAATCACAACTGGCCTCCTGACTGCTGGAGGTGCTCCTCCAAAAGTGGCAGAAACATCGACTTCTGAGGGCTGCACTGGCCCCATGGTACTGGGAGCTGGCTGCTGGACACGAGAGGTGGCAGACCCCTCTCCAGCCTCTCCCGTCACGGGGCGATGCCATCGCGTCTCAACCATACTGGAGACACAGATCAAACAAGAAGCAATTACTAAGAATGAGTCGAAAAATCAAAGGAGGACAATTTAAATTTCAAAGGAAGACAATAAGCAGCAAAATAGATATACGGAATCTGAAAAGGAATTTTCCTAGTGTGATTGAGTACCTTCAAAAAAATATATGCTAATTTCTACTGCAGGCTGCAGCGATATCCTAGTTCGAATACCACTACATTTCCAACCTAGACCTGCATGGGCCACCACTAAAAATGTGTCACGACCCGCACCCTAGAGTAAGGGCACGAGACGTGGGTACGTCCAGCCTACGCCGCAGTGTCGGCGGTAGAACGCTGTCCTATGTCACAACAACTAACAATTGAAGGTAATGACAGTTATACTCCCCGAATGGGGGTAACATAACAGAAATATAACTCAACCACAACTAAGGTAGAACAGGTAAGATAGATTGATAATGAAAGATAAAATATCTAGAACAGAGAATCACAGAGATACAATCCAGAATTCTAAGTGTCTAAAATAATACATCTCAGAATATCTTAAAGTCTAATACAGTAATCCAAAATAGTAAGACAACCCTAAACTAATGGAGTGTCGTCTACTGCTAATGGATCCTGCTACTGGTCCAAGTCCAGGCACTCATCTAGTGTTGCTCCGTAGTAAGTAGGGCAGAACGCCTCAGCCTCATCCTCTATAATATTTCAACAGGTCCAGTCAGGACGGGAACGAGCACATATCTCTCAACAGTTCATAGCAGGTTAGGAAAATAAATCCGGCAATAGAGTAAAATACAGGAAGTGCTGAATGGAAGTACAAGTAAACGGAAGATATTTTGTAACTGAAAGTAAATACATGATAGTAGAGACTGTAAGTGACTACATGATTTAGAGTACAATATGGTTATGTAAACGACTTGGGGGCACATGAATACAAATAAGGAGCACATGAATACCTACTGGGATTGTGTCCACATAACTAATTCTACTCACCCCGCCCCAATCAATACACAAGGATCCGTTCAAGTTATGTCATAAGCACATGAATACAACTAAGATACGTGAACTCATGTAATGAGTAGTAAATGAGGCACATGATAAGCACATGAAAGCACATGAAAACATGTAAAAATATGAACTAGTACGAGTACAAGAAGTACCTGATGCACATGATAAAGTACATGAACATGAAATAGCCGATGCACCCGTAGAGGGATAACATCTCAGGAAGGGATCCATATAGTACTAATCCGTGAAGATACGTGTCAGCATCATGTAGAGTAATCTAGAGCATGAATATAGTCCAGACAGGTATGAAAAGATCAGAGAATGTACTCGCCTGCTAACTAAAAGTCCGAGATGAAAGTACTGTCCGAGGAGTGGTGTCTGGCTCCTATTTAGAACAGTACGAGTCACAACAAGTCCAGAATAGAAATGAAATGCACTACAATGTGTTTTACATGAATCTAGGTCAATCTAGACCAAAGTCAACTCTTGGTCAACTCTGGTCAACCTTAGAAGTCAACTAGGTCAACCAAGTCTAATCTAGGTCTGACAAGACTATTATAGGTTTACTAGGCTATTCTAGGCAATACCATGTCAAGCCTACCAATACACATCTACCCAAGATTATCACTATAGCTAACAATACACACATTGGTATATAGATTATAATCTAACTTAGAATGCATATCCTATAGCCACTATACCACATTACCCAATACTTCTATATCATAATCTATAATACACTATATCATATATATATGCACACATTCATATATATAACTAATATATAAGGTACAATAATACATAATATATGATGCCTATACATACCCTTTAACATATACACATACATATGTATTGAGAGAAGGGAACTCACATGCTCAAGTGTATGTGTGTGTATGACTAGAGAGTGAGGGTGTGAGGGATTACATGTGAGTGTAGAGGGCAGTGAGGCATGTGTGTGTTTATGTGTGAGTGAAGTGATATGTTAGAGTGTTAATGAATAGCAAACAGTTAATCTATTGACATAAACCAAAACAAGAGTTCAAAAACAGTCCTCTATAATATTTCAATCTCAGATTTAACACTGAAAGAGAACTCAGGTTTTAAGAAATTCATTTCAGTGTAAAGGAAAACAGTTTTCAGTCAAATCAATACACCCACCCTTTCTCAGTTATCACATCTTCAGGTTTCAAGGATGAACAACCAATGAAATAAATAAAAAGGAATCAATTTAAAAAGGTCCACACACTCAGATTTCTGTACATTCAAATTCAGGGAAATAAAACCTTAACTGGAAATCTAAGTTAGTTTAGAATTGGAACACAACCAATCTCAGTTTTCTACTACATGACAGTGTAAAGAAGAGCTAACTTAGGTTTTAAATGACAGGGAACATCCCATCTCAGTTCAAGTAAAATACATTCTCAGTTTTTCTCATGCTTGAAACCACAAAATCATTAGTTAAACAATCTCAGGTTTTAGATGCAACATTGAAATTCTATTGAGGAGGAAAATCTCAGGTATAGAACTAACTCAGTTTCTCATATCATTTAAAAAAATAGAACTCTTCCAAGGTTTTGAAAACTGGGAACACAAAATCCCATCTCAGGTTTTGTGAAACAAAACTGGAAACCATTCCATCTCAGGGATAAATCCTAGGTTACACATTCAAGTAGAAGGAATAAATCTCAGGTTTTATATTCAATTTCAATTCAATAATACATTCTCAGGTTTTAAAACTAAGCAGGAATCAAATCAGTTGACAGACATTGCAAAAATGAAAGGGAATCAGTTCTAATCAATAATTCAAAGAAGAAATAGATTTATAAATTAGTTTAATACCTTCCCTCCCCCCATTCTCAGTTGTACTATCTCAGGTTTTGGAGGAATTGAAACTCAGTTTCAATACAACCTCAGTTCACATAAACAGAAAAATCACTTCAAGTACCAATATCCCCTTTACACACCCAAAGCCAAACTTGAAAGCCATATACTTAGTTAACATGATTTGTAACATGTAGGGACTATAATCAGCGAACAAACTTAACAAAAGTAGGGAATTAAATGGGTTGAAATTCCTGAAACCACCCAGTTAATAGAATGTATCAGAAATTATACAATTCGAACCAAAATCGAGCCAAAACTCCATCAAAACTGATCTAACTGGTAATTTCTAATTTAACAGAGATTATACAAGATATTTAGGATCTATTTAGCTATTAAAAATACCATTAAAAGCAATTAAATCGACTAAGAAACAGAAACCAATCCTGTGCGCTGAACCACACAGTGAAATGCACGTGCACGTGCAAATACGCGTCCGACACGACACGAGGACTCGTGAAACTTTACGAGCCTCATGTCAGACCGTGCCCCAACCACTGTGTCAAAATTCTCGTGTCGAGGTGGCATGTCCTGCGCGGAATAGCCCCCGAGTAGCAGGGGAGCTACAGTGCCGCGCGCATGCACCCGCACCCGCGTGTTCCCGCGTCCCCCGTGACCCAACACGACACGGAAATCACCACAAGACACTGGAAAACCCTAAGCGACACCAAGGACTAATTTCCTATTCAAATAGAATTCTAAAACTTGACTGAAATGTCCTTTGAGATATTTCGTCGAACACCCTCCTAACCACACTGGTACGTGTCCGATACGGACACGAAATGGATCCAAATTCTAGGATTAGCCTATCCTACTGTTAGGTTAGGGTTAGGACAACCTAGAAATGATTTTTAATAGAATTTAAAAGCAATAGTAGGAATTATACCCATAGGTGAACAATGGGTCAAAATCCCCAAATAGGAAGACCTCCACAAACTACCAAACTTTCTCAAATTGTGTTCTTTCTGCAAATACTCATCAATAACAGCAAGGATACTAATATTAGGTCCTATTGCAATTTGTTTGAAGGAATTTGGAGAAGAAATGGATTTTCTAAGGATTTACAAAGATGGGGACTCACCTCTTCCAAATGGCAAAGTTTTCTAAAGAGGCAACCCTAATTTTAAGAGGATATAAATAGGGGAAGGGGACACACTATGGCTGGTCAGATTTTTAGGTTTAGGGCTTGGTTCAATGGGTGTGGGCCTATGGGCCATTAAGCCTATTAGTCATAAAATGACTTGTGATTTCACAAGCCATTATTTAATCAATCTAGCCACTAATTTCACCAAACTAATCCCAATGAGTTAATTCTCATGAAATTAAGTCAACCTAGGTTTTCAAATCCTAATCACAAAGTCAAGACCTAGGTTAGCCACTAGGTTAGTCTACAAGGTCAACATAAGTCAGTCTCTAAAACACCAAAAAATCAATTATTCTAAAAATTACTTAAAAATCACATTAATTATAAATAATAATAATAATTCAAATTAAATTCTAAAATTTTGAAAATGACCAAAATACCCTCAAGCTAGAAAAGTGGTAGTGACAGTAACTTCTCATAAAATGTGCAAATCGAGATATAACCACTAGTTTTTGAGTCGGTTGCACCCATGATCTCCTTTATGGATTTAAACCGGTGATATCAACGTCGCTCTAATAAGTTTTGACACCCTGTCCGATACCGAACTTAAACTACCATAGATCAACTCCCACTTGGAGATCGACTAGCTGTTATAGAAGTGATAGTTTGATTCACAAGATCTAACACATCCCAATTTGTTTCTACCTCCCAATGAACTCCTTTTTCCTTAAGTCTTCTCGAAGGCCTTCCCCCAAAAAATTGTCCTTTTATCACCACCAACTATCGTACATCTTTTGAGCGATCATCTGATACATGCACTCGCCCTTACACCTCAACAACAACACATATTAACCCCTCGATCAAGTAGCTTGGAACCCTTTCTAATAATCTGCTCCTTGTCTTCAAACATAATGTGATAACTATCATGTAAATTTTCCCACGGACATTAGGTTAAGTCACAAACTTAGTACGTGTTAAACCCCCTTAAGAATAAGCTTCATTACTAAATACACATCCTCGATGCATACAACCGTCTATCCTTTTGTCATACATTTTTGCTTTTCTGAACCTGGCACTCTAGTATGTGGTACAAACCTCTTTGGAGTATCATGATAAAACACTCCCACGTAACAATCATGATCATGGCACACGTTATAAGAGTCTAATGCCTTGATCATTATGATGATGAGATCCCGTTTGATGACGACCATTAATTAATCCTTCAAATATCTTCCATATTCTTTATTTTTAACTTCCTTATTTTCTTATCCTTGTAGTACCCCCTCTCGTTACAATAATAGAAACTGCCTTTGCGATCCACCCATGAAAGATTTTGCGAACTCCCTATCATGACCCGCTCTCATTTTTTGGGATACGAGTACGTAGCCAAGTCCAACCTATGCCACAGCATCGACGAAAGTACGCTGTCTAGACCCTCAATGTAAATCACGAAACCAAATATAAAATATTTGCTTACAAAATCATCTATTTGCTCATTCACAATAGCTATTCACTTAATCTTCAAATCCAATAATATATCAAAATAATATTCGATAATAAACATACTAAATATTTAAATTCAAATAGTATCTATGTCACGCTCCGATCCCACAGAGTCCTTTCGTCCTCGCTTCGGACTCTGTGAGACCGATCATCCTCGCTAAGGCGTGTTGCCGTGCAAGCCTAAGTTACGCTTGCACAAGACCAAGACTTGAAGCAAGACAAAATAGACAAGATTGACAATACGCAGTGGAAGATATTACAAATAATTGAAGCAGCAGCGGACATGTTTTAGAATACATGCATTGGACACAATGGTAACAAAAAATAATTCTCTTCTATTGATTTCATTTGAACAGATTACAAGCTCTCCATTCTCTCTGATATAATGTTACATTCTCTCAGAACTTTACATATTACAATGATCCCGTTCTCATACATTACATTCCTTTATATACAAAACTAACTCTTGCAACAGATGTCATCTCTTCTGATTTGTGGTTCCTGAGGATGAGGCTCGGGCTATCACTTCGGACTATCCTTTTCGATGTATATTGCACCTGCATGCAGACTGATGGTGGGTCAATATATCAGCATACTGGTGATTATGAACAAAGAGCTAAATTTGTATAAAATGATCACTGTTTATTTAGTGAGAAAATATTTCTTGATGATGTGGTCTTGCTACTTTTTACCTATATTCATTTCACGCATACAGAGTCAGTTTACATCTCTTTTGAAAATATCTTTGAAAAGCCATAATTCATTTTATTTCATTTTATTTGAAGCATACAAGGAACTATTCAATTCAAGCACGATGAGTATTTATTTCAGTGGAGTGCGTAGCGTGTTTTATGAGCATATTTATTTCTCTGTTCAAGCAACTCTTAGGGACAATTATAAACACAATATCATATCTTTTCTTTAGTAAAACATAGCATTCCTTTGCAACAGATTAATCTCTGCAAGCAATTCATAAATCAAACTCAAGCAATACATATGTATTACTTTTTCAGTGATTCTTACCATAGCCGACTGTCCATCCCTGTATAAGACAAGGATTAGCATAAACATTGTTCCTTGTTCGTCTTTGCATTGTTAGCTCTTAGCAAAACATTCTTTCGACACTTATCAATATGCATGACTATAACTCTTGTAGTGCCCCGCTCCGTGAAGGCACTAGATAGACAAAAAGATCGGATTGCTGGCTCTGCAACAGAAGACGATTGATCTGGATGAGTGGACAAAGACTCATTTTATGATTCGCTTGCACCTAATAAGAATATGAGCTTTTGAATGAATGTTGTCGCTAATAACAAGATGATAGACTTTGAGTATGCTTATAAGAGAATCCGTACACTGTCTGCTAAGAAAGAGAAATGTTTCCTGCCTGAAAAGAAGATGGAATTGTTTATGACTTGCTCGACTGATGCATGATGGTTTCATTTGATATTGCATGTGCATTGGGGTATCCACTTAGTGACGAGCTGAACCCTAGAGAGTCACAGCGGTAGCGACGAGCTGAACCCATGCGAGTTACAGCGGTTAGCGACGAGCTGAACCCAAGAGAGTCACAGCGGCTAGCGACGAGATGAACCCATGCGAGTCACAGCGGTTCGCGACGAGCTGAACCCGTAGGAGGCACAGCGGCTAAGATGGAAATGATATGTTGGTTTTGAAAGATGTGTTTTCAAAAGAATATAAACTGACTCTATATACATGGAATGAATCTAGGTAAAACTAGCAAGATCATATGACAAGAAATATTTTCTCACTAAATGAACAGTGATCGTTTCAGAAGAATGTAGCTCTTTTGTTCACAATTCACCATTATGCTGATATACTGACCCACCATCAGTCTGCATACAGGTGCACTATGCATCGAGAAGGATAGTCCAAAGCGATAGTCGAGCCTCATCTTCAGGAGCCAGAAATCAGAAGAGATGCCAAGAGATGACATCTGTTGCAAGAGTTTGGTTTTGTATATAAAAGGATGTAATGTATGGGAACGGGATCATTATAATCTGTATAGTTCTGAGAGAATGTAACATTGTATCAGAAATGAATCGAGAGCTTGTAATCTGTTCAAATGAAATCAATAAAGAGAATTGTTTCTTGTTACCATTGTGTTCATTGCTTGTATTATAAAATATGTCTGCTGCTACTTCAATTATCTGCGATACATTTCGCTGCGTATTGTCAACCTTGTCTATCTTGTCTTGTTCCAGGTCTTGGCCTTGTACAAGCACAATTTAGGCTTGCACGACATCACGCCTTAGCGAGGACAAACGGTCTCTCAGAGTCTGAAGCGAGGATGAAAGGACTCTGCGGGATCGGGGCGTGACAGAATGGTATCAGAGCAACACGATCCTCTGGCCAATTGATTCGATTGAATTCAAAGAAGTTCTCCTGATCTAGGTTTCCTTGCCTGCTTGATATCATTAATGAGATGAACGTTCCATACAATAAGTCCGTAAATATTTTTATGATGCCGATTTTTATCGATTTGATTGATTGAAATTGAAATGCTTGATTGAACAAGAGTTTTGATATGATCTGAATTGTGATTTTATGGATTGATAATGGCAAAGAATGAGGACTATCGCTGCTAAGGATATCATAAGTTTATCCTTAAGTTTTGAGGACGAAACTTCTTTTCGGTGGGTAATTATGTAGTGCCCCGCTCCGCGAAGGCACTAGATAAACAGAAAGATCGGGTTGCTGGCTCTACAACAGAAGACAATTGATCTGGGTGAGTGGACAAAGACTCATTTTATGATTCGCTTGCGCTTAATAAGAATCTGAGCTTTTGAATGAATGTTGTTGCTAATAACAAGATGCTAGACTTTGAGTATGCGTATAAGAGAATTCGTACACTGTCTGCTAAGAAAGAGAAATGTTTCCTGCCTGAAAAGAAGATGGAATTATTTATGACTTGCTCGATTGATACATGATGGTTTTATTTGATATTGCATGTGCATTGGGGTATCCACTTAGTGACGAGCTGAACCCTAGAGAGTCACAGCGGCTAGCGACGAGCTGAACCCATGCGAGTCACAGTGGTTAGCGATGAGCTGAACCCAAGAGAGTCACAGCGGCTAGCGACGAGTTGAACCCATACGAGTCACAGCGGTTAGCGACGAGCTGAACCTGTGGGAGGCACAGCGGCTAAGATGGAAATGATATGTTGATTTTCAAAGATGTGTTTTCAAAAGAATGTAAACTGACTCTATATGCATGGAATGAATCTAGGTAAAACTAGCAAGATCACATCACAAGAAATATTTTCTCACTAAATGAACAGTGATCGTTTCAGAAGAATGTAGCTCCTTTGTTCACAATTCACCAGTATGTTGATATACTGACCCACCATCAGTCTGCATGCAGGTGCACTATGCATCGAGAAGGATAGTCCGAAGCGATAGCTGAGCCTCATCCTCAGGAGCCAGAAATCAGAAGAGATGCCAAGAGATGACATCTGTTGCAAGAGTTTGGTTTTGTATATAAAAGGATGTAATGTATGGGAACGGGATCATTGTAATCTGTATAGTTCTGAGAGAATGTAACATTGTATCAGAAATGAAACGAGAGCTTGTAATCTGTTCAAATGAAATCAATAAAAAGAATTGTTTCTTGTTACCATTGTGTTCATTGCTTGTATTCTGAAATATGTCTGCTGCTGCTTCAATTATCTGTGATACGTTCCGCTACGTATTGTCAACCTTGTCTTGTTCCAGGTCTTGGCCTTGTGCAAGCACCATTTAGGCTTGTACGACATCACGTCTTAGCGAGGACGAACGGTCTCTCAGAGTCCGAAGCGAGGACGAAAGGACTCTGCGGGATCGGGGCGTGACAGAATTTATGTAGTGCCCCACTCCGCGAAGGCACTAGATTGACAGAAAGATCGGATTGCCAGCTCTGCAAAAGAAGACGATTGATCTGGGTGAGTGGACAAAGACTCATTTTATGATTCGCTTGCGCCTAATAAGAATCTGAGCTTTTGAATGAATTTTGTTGCTAATAACAAGATGCTAGACTTTGAGTATGCTTATAAGAGAATCCTTACACTGTCTGCTAAGAAAGAGAAATGTTTCCTGCCTGAAAAGAAGATGGAATTGTTTATGACTTGCTCGATTGATGCATGATGGTTTCATTTGATATTGCATGTGCATTGGGGTATCCACTTAGTGACGAGCTGAACCCTAGAGAGTCACAGCGGCTAGCGACGAGCTGAACCCATGCGAGTCATAGCGGTTAGCGACGAGCTGAACCTAAGAGAGTCACAGCAGCTAGCGACGAGCTGAACCCATGCGAGTCACAGCGGTTAGCGACGAGCTGAACCCGTGGGAGGCACAACGGCTAAGATGGAAATGATATGTTGGTTTTCAAAGATGTATTTTCAAAAGAATATAAACTGACTTTATATGCATGGAATGAATCTAGGTAAAACTAGCAAGATCACATCACAAAAAATGTTTTCTCACTAAATGAACAGTGATCGTTTCAGAAGAATGTAGCTCCTTTGTTCACAATTCACCAATATGCTGATATACTGACCCACCATCAGTCTGCATGCTGGTATACTATGCATCGAGAAGGATAGTCCGAAGCGATAGCCGAGCCTCATCCTCAGAAGCCAGAAATCAGAAGAGATGCCAAGAGATGACATCTGTTGCAAGAGTTTAATTTTGTATATAAAAGGATGTAATATATGGGAACGGGATCATTGTAATCTGTATAGTTCTGAGAGAATGTAACATTGTATCAGAAATGAATCGAGAGCTTGTAATCTGTTCAAATGAAATCAATAAAGAGAATTATTTCTTGTTACCATTGTGTTCATTGCTTGTATTCTAAAATATGTCCGCTGCTGCTTCAATTATCTGCGATACGTTCCGTTGCATATTGTCAACCTTGTCTATCTTGTCTTGTTCCAGGTCATGGCCTTGTGCAAGTGCAATTTAAGCTTGCACGGCATCACGCCTTAGCGAGGACGAACGGCCTCTCAGAGTCCGAAGCGAGGCAAAAGGACTCTGCGGGATCGGGGCATGACAACTTTTGTGGTCCATGGGCATTACCCATATTAGCAGTTGGGACATTCTAGCCCAACTCACTAATAGACTGACACCCTCCTCTGGTTGCGGGAACTTCTAGCCCCAGGTGTCCTGTTCTCTCCTAGGCCGATCGACTCCCGATGCCCCCAGAATCGATCGAGAGATTACCACTTGTGCAGAAGCCGCCTAGACCAATACAAATATAGCTATCATAAAAAACTATCATGTACCAATCAAGCAACTTGCGAACATATTCATCTATTCTTTTTCATGTTATCGAGCCAGTAGCTCTACTCTTTTCTCTATATGGACAAGCCGTATCATCTCTTTTGCACAATTTGCCATCTCTATACTTCTCTGTCTTTTTATAGCAACAATTAAGGGACAATGAACAATCTTTATTTAAGCAAGTAACAACACGCATGAACTCTACTCTTGATAGCTTACTGTGATGGACAATTAAGCATTCTTTTTTCTCTTCTTATTAAGCATGGCAACAGTTCTTTGATTAAAGGCAACATATCTACTTTAGCATACATACATCAGTTCGTCCCTTATGAGTAAGCAACAGTTCTACTTCTTAGCATACAAATTATCTCTTTTCTCGTATTTGCATGGCAATATGTGGATTCTCTTAAAGCATACTCAAAGATTTACTATCTTGTTATTGACAATAGCATTCAATCAAAAACTCAAATTTTTATTAGGCGTAAGCGAATCAACAAATAGGACTTCGTCTACTCACCCAGATCAATCGTCTTCTGTTGCAGAGCCATCAATCCGATCTTTCTGTCTATCTAGTGCCTTCGCGGAGCGGGGCACTACATAATTATCCACCGAGAAGAAGTTTCATCCTCGAAACTCAAGGAGAAACTTATGATATCCATGGCAGCGATAGTCCTCATCCTTCGCCATCATAAATCCATAAAACTCTTAATTCAAATCATACTAAAACTCTTGTTCAATAAAGCATTTCATTCTCAATCAATCAAATCGATAAAACATATGCCGACATCATAAAAATATTTACGGACTTATTGTATGGAATATTCATCTCATTGATGATATCAAGCAAGCACAAAAATTTTCGATGAGGAGAACTTCTTTGAATTCAATCGAATCAATTGTCCAGAGGATCGAGTTGCTCTGATACCATTCTGTCACGTCCCGATCCCGCAGAGTCCTTTTGTCCTCGCTTCGGACTCTGTGAGACTGATCGTCCTCGCTAAGGCGTGATGCCGTGCAAGCCTAAGTTGCGCTTGCATAAGGCCAAGACCTGAAGAAAGACAAGATAGACAAGATTGACAATACACAGCAGAACATATTACAGATAATTGAAGTAACAGCGGACATATTTCAGAATATATGTATTGAACACAATGGTAACAAGAAACAATTCTCTTCTATTGATTTCATTTGAACAAATTACAAGCACTCGATTCTCTCTGATACAATGTTACATTCTCTCAGAACTTTACAGATTACAGTGATCCCGTTCCTATATATTACATCCCTTTATATACAAAACCAACTCTTGCAACAGATGTCATCTCTTGGTATCTTTTCTGATTTCTGGCTCCTGAGGATGAGGCTCTGGCTATCGCTTTGGACTATCCTTTTCGATGCATATTGTACCTGCATGCAGACTGATGGTGGGTCAGTATATCAGCATATTGGTAATTGTGAACAAAGAGCTACATTTGTCTGAAATAATCACTGTTCATTTAGTGAGAATTTTTTTTTGATGATGTGGTCTTGCTACTTTTTACCTATGTTCATTTCATGCATACAGAGTCAGTTTACATCTCTTTTGAAAACATCTTTGAAAAGCCACAATTTATTTTATTTCATTTAAAGCATACAACGGACTGTTCAATTCAAGCACGATGAGTATTTATTTATGTGGAGTGTGCAGCGTGTTTCACGAGCATATTCATTTCTCTGTTCAAGCAACTCTTAGGGACAGTTATAATCATGATTTCATGTCTCTTTTTCAGTGAAATCCTTCGTAATAGATTAATCTCTGCAAGCAAGTCATATATCAAACTCAAGCAATACATATGTATCACTTTTTCACCGATTCTTACCATAGCCGACCGTCCATCCCTGCACAAGAAAAGGATTAGCATAAACATTGTTCCCTGTTCGTCTCTGTATTATTAGCTCTTAGCGAAACATTCTTTCGACACTTATCAATATGTATGACTATAACTCTTGTGGTCCATGGGCATTACCCATATTAGCAGTTGGGACGTTCTAGCCCATCTCACTAATAGACTGACACCCTCCTCTGGTTGCGGGAACTTCTAGCCCCAGGTGTCCTGTTCTCTCTGTAGAAGCATGGAATTTCACAGCTAGAAAGCCCATGCGCCGGGTACTATATGCGCCAGAACTCAGACAGCAAAATCAAATAAGCCATTCGAAAAAGGACTTTTTATTTATATATAAAAGTCTATTACATGGCTAGAAAAGGTTGTACAAAGGAAAATTTCTACAAAAGAAAGATCCTAGATCTACAGCCAGCGGCCACCATGCGCCTCCAGATAGGCGCAGCGGCCACCATGCACCTCCAGATAGGTGCAGCAACCACCATGTACCTTTCGATAGGCGCAGCAGTCACCATGCGCTGTCAGTTAGGCACAGCAGATGCCATGCGCCTCCAGCCAGGCGCATCCCACCATCTCTTCAGCAGCTCAGTTATGTGCATCCAGCTCAGTTATGTGCATCCCTTCAGCAGCTCAGTCATGTGCAACTCTTCCAACCAGGCTCACCTGGCCGAGCAGAGCCCAGTTATGTACTGCTCTTCCAGCCAGGGTCACCTGATAAGTGCTTCGATTACACAAAGCATTTAACCCTCTGGCTGGAACCAAGGAAGAGAAGAGCACGGCAAAGCTGTGGCCAGGGGAGGCTTCGAAAGAGCCTCCAAAGACCAAGGAAGACCGTGATCGAAATCATGGCACAAGGAGCCTTCAACACAATCAAAGTGGACGGCACCCACTTTGAAGGAAGAGAGAACCTAGCACCGCCATTCCAATCTACGGCTCTTCCGAAACAACGAAGACGAGGCCCGAACATCCTTATCTTTGGATGCAACAGGCACCTTCCGCCTGCCTCAGAAGCCCTCGACTCCGTCTTTTGGATGTAACAGTCACCTTCAAGTGCATCGAAGACAACACGACGTCTCATCTTCACCCTCGGGAGCACTTCGTCAACAGAATGCACCCGCATATCCAAGTTCATGTTGGAATTACGAGAGGGAACGAGGAGCAAACCTTCTCTCCATGCCACTATTTATAGGCCGGGCAAATCAAACCCATGTGCCAAGTGGATGACTCTCCGAATTCTGTGCAATGAATTTGCATTAAATGGATGAACCGGACGCCTCGAATTCAGCCAAACGGCTATTTATAGCACTCGAGGAGCGAGACAGCCGCGTCATTAAAGGACATGTCGGATGCGCCAGCCAAACAGCGCATCACACGGACGCGCCCTCCAGCATCAGGCGCATCACACAGACGCGCCCTACAGTACCCGGCGCATCACAGAGGATGCGCCCCCCTCACATCTCCATACCGAGTAGAACACCAACCAATGTGCCCACTCAGCTGTCCATCGAACGTCACAAACATTAAATGCTGAACTGACACCAGAGTTGGCAGCACGCTTCCTAAAGTCTGAACAGTTGACAGCTTCTTCAGAGAACGAAGCGTCGGCAACGTCAGCATCATCATGACTCTATTCCGACGGCTACTGCCACGTGGCCATCCGCATGCGCCTCTACTGCCATGCGTCCAAATCGCCATGCGCCTCTACGGCCATGCATCCAAACCAGCATGCACCTCAAAAGCCGTGCGCTTCAGACCCTTCACTGATCCCTAAAGACAGAAGAAGAGTCTCCAGTTGAAGCTTTGCATGCGCCTCAAAAGCCATGCGCCCCAGACTGATCTCTGATCCCGAAAGACAGAAGGAAAGTCGCCTGCATGCGCCTCAAAAGCCATGCGCTCTAAACAGTTTGTAACCCCTAAAGGTTATGAGCCGCAGCCTCCTACTGTGCCCAATCAAGGCGCAGCTCACCAGATTACTTCCCCCCACCAAATTCGAGATCTTTGAGCCATGGGTCAATGACACGTGTCCTTTGACTCAACTCGTCCAAGATTTTAGCAACAGAAAGATCTTCCCCTCTGCTACGTGCCGGCTCACAACAGCAGCATAAAAAGTTCTCCCCCTCAATCAAGGCGCATCATCTACACGCCTCCATCAGCAACCTCCACGTGGCATCCCCACACCGGCGCATCCCACATGCGCGCATGAGCAGCCAGCCTGCAAATCTATAAATAGAAGGATCGTCTCCTTCACACACATACGAAATCCACAACGAACATACAAGGAATCATCAGAGAGGCAGATACAGACACTCAATGTCTTCCTCCTCTCAGCAAGCTCCAGTACCCAGAGCAATCCACACCTTCAGAGAACCGATAACCGTCGTCAGCCCGTCAACGGAGTCAACGCATTACCACTCGCTCCATTGGCACTAAGGACCCAGCTTAAACAAAAGTGTACTCCTAGGACTACATCTAAGTCCTACATTGTAACACTGTTCTGTTTGTAACACTGTTCTGTTTGTAACACTGTTCTGTTTGTATTAAAGTGTACTCCTAGGACAAACTCACAGGCTTTTAACAAGAAGGTCAAACAGAGGACTTTCCAAGTTGGCGACCTGGTTTTAGCAGTCAGAAGACCAATGGTGTTGACCCACAAGACACCAGGAAAGTTCGAGCCCAAGTAGGAAGGACCTTTCATCATAGAGACGGTATACTCAAACGGTGCTTACCGCCTCGCCAAACCCAATGGGGACTTGTTCATGATGCCCATCAACGGCAAGTTCCTAAAGAAGTACTATTCTTGACATCCTCCAGACATGTACTTCCCCAAACAACCTCTTTCCACAAACTCATACGCTTCCGGAACCCAGCTGTTCCGTGGCATCTTCCAGTAGAAAGATAACCACGTCCATATTACCTCTGAGTTGTCTCTCTACACCCTACAAAGCAGAATCTTACACTTCGTAAGCCTACGCTACCCTTCATGTTTACCACGTCCACATTACTTCTGAGTAAACATCTTGTACAAACAACCCCTGCGTTATTGTACATTGATCGCAGAACTTCCACGTCCATATAACCTCTGAGTTGTTCAGCGTATCCCCCAAGATCATTCCTACCACGTCCATAATACCTCTGAGTAGGGAGATTCTATCATTTCGAACCCAATGATTGCCATGTCCACATTACCTCTGAGCAAACATAATGGTTCCTTCAAACTTATTATCTGTACCTGAAAACTAAGGTGCGCAAAAGATAATAGGTCCACACAAATCATCAAGTTCATAACAACAAAAGATGAACACATCACAAAAAAGGTTGTAGACTTCTTTATTCTTCTGAAAAAAAGAGTACAAGAAGCTACATCATCCCCCAGTAAGGGTTACAAAAGAACATAAAAGAAAAAGGGAAAAGCTATGGTCCCTGAATCTCCCCAGGATGGGCTGAGAGCTCCCTGACTCGAAGCTTTAAGTCGACTGTGCGGGCCTCCACCGTCGCCAGGACTCGTCGCTCTGCTTCTTGGCGCATCAATTCAACGGCCCCAGCGGAAGTATCACTTGCATGCTTCTCATCAAGCTGTTGTCGTTGCTGCGCCAAGGCAAGAGTCCGCTGAGTAAAAGTCGCTTCATCCTTCTTGAATGCTGCATGTTCAGCCCGGACACGCTTGACCTCTAACTGGAGTCGGGCCCGTTGGTCTTCAAGGCGGCGCATCTGGGTGTCGATATCCGCGATATTAGCTTCCAATGTAGCTCGAGTTTTCATCGTCGTCTTCATGGACTGAGACAACTGCTTTACCGCAGCCTCAGTCTCAGCCACCTCACGCTTCCAAACGCCCACGGTGGCCTGGTATGAAGACTCGATCTCGGCAATCAGCTTCCCCTTCTCCGCATCTATCAGGACAGAGAGATCGTTTCACTGGATACGTTGAAGTTCCGCGAGCCGCTCATCCAGCTCAATCACTGAAGCCTCCAAAATTTCGGCCATGTGGTCGTGGCCTTGGTGAATACGAATCAGCTCGATGCAGGGCATTGCCAAAGCTTTTGCTGTCGCAAAACTCCTGTTGGCATCCATCACAGTAGATACACCCTTCTGCAGCATTTTGTATACCCCCTCGACAAGGAATTTCACATACTCGTCTGCATCCGCCAGGACCTGTGGCGTCATCGCAGGAGTTGGAGGAGCTACTATAGTTTGCGGACCGAAAGAAGATCCGCCAACCTCAATCGGCGAGGCTTGAACCTCGGCATCAATAGGCTCTTCATCAACAGGGGCTGGACTGCTAGCCCGAGGAGCCAAAGCAACAGAAGGGGCCGGCACAGGCGTCGAGATGGTCCCCCAAGTAGAAGGAGCGATAGAGAGTTCTACACCCTTACCCTTCTCAAGCCCGGAGGAACCACCGATGTCAACGGCCACCTCTTCTACCCCCAACGTCCTATCAACAGTTGGTACCTCCCTTGGCAGAAAAAGGAGATCATCACTTGTCTCTTGACCCGTCTCAGCGGTCGCGACCGGAAGACGGGTCTCATCATCAACAGGGACAGAATCTGTCGCTACCTCCTGAGCGGTAGCCGCCTCAACTTCCACGGTTGAAGCCGGGGCAGGACTCGACAATGATACAGCCGACCTCCCTCATCATGATAAAGAGGGGATTCAACCCTCTCCTCTGTCTCAACTACTTCTGTTGCCTCCGCAACAGGCTCTTGCAGCTCTGGAGCAACGTCATCGGAAGACGACGAACTCCATTCTTCTTCACCACCAGGAAACGGCGTGCTTGTTAAACCTTCGGCACTTGAAGCTTCCATTCTGGCCTTTGCTGTCTCGGAAGCTGCTACACCCTCAGTTTCCCTCCTGACATAATCCGGGGATACCGGAATCTCCACGTCAACAGCATCCTCCGGATCTTCCTCCATGGGAGACATCATGGTCGGCGGGATACGCACTTCAGACGAGCCCGCCGTCCCTTTTCGCCTGCTCCCACCTGACTTTGGGGTGCGAGGTTTTCTTTTTAACGGTTCCTACAAGAGAAGATGAAGCCTCGTAAATAGTGGAACCAAAATCAGATTATGTGGGACGCCTTTACCTCTGCGGACGTTGAATCCGATGATGCCGTCGGTGACGACGCCTTCTTCTGCTTCTTCGGTACAGGAGATTCAATCCCTACGTCTGCACATCGCTTTGATCGATCGCCCGAGGGTTCTGCTTGAGAGACGGAAGGGGCACTCCGGTGACCTACCCCTGATGGACGATACGATCGGGCCTTCACCGGCACGTCCCCGGTCACCGCTAACTGGGTGCCTGCAATAAGACTGGTCTCCCTGTCATATCCGGAGGGCGCAGCAGCCATAGCACAGTAAAATTTGGCGGCTGAGTAAAGAATGGACGGCCGTGGATCTGGGGCGGGCAACGTAAAACGAGCCCCGGTACATCCGGCATTATAGTAATGCCAAGCTCGTGCACCATCCAACAAACTTCCAATATACCCCAGAGAAATACTGGGGTTATCCAACATCATCTGGGCATAACCAAATTGCCGCACAAAGCGGCTTGGCAAATACGGTTCCAGGTAGCACTGATTCCTGTTCCGGTATACCAGATAAGATGGCCGGATACTCTGCAACCAGCGAAATCCCCATTGAGGCAGAGTGGTGGTACCTTCGCCCAGATCCCTTAGATCTTCGTTGGCCTCAAAGCCCAAGTAGATTGGACCAACTTTGGTAATTTCCCAACCCTGAAGACGGGATAAAACCTTTCTACAAACAGGGACACCAGTATGTGACCAGCTCCTCCGATTGAAACGACGAAGGAGTGCATCTCCAGCCTTATAATCTTCTTTCGAGCCTGGACTCATCATACTGGGATGATGCAAAATCAGCCATCCCTTCAAATAGTGAAACGGCAGTTCGGCGCGCGGGAAGTTATTGTTTCGGCCTCTGTCATGAATCACATTTGCAGCAAACTCTCTCAAACCTCGCTGCAGGTTACATACCATTGCGGGGAGAAGAGCCAAACGCCGGCCGAAGACCAGCTTCACGGCTGGCAGGATTAAGTTTCGGGTTACCCTATCTACGGCACCGGATCCGCCCGCGAACACGCAATCACGGAGCCATATTATCAGGTAGGACGCCAACACCGCCTTGGGTGTCATCCGATAAGCAAGATGCCAGAAGCAGCTGTAGGAGCGTGCATCTGACAGCTGGTCCTCATTTCCTCGGGGATTTTTCTCCCCTAATCTGCTCATTTCGGACAACACTTCGCTACGAGAGAGCGCCGGTGGAGTGGAAAATTGTGAGGGATCCTCTTTGTCTTGTCTAAAGACATAATCTCTCCAAGCGGTCACATGAGGCTGCGTCCCGTTCCTATCCCGTCTCTACATATAGTAATGATGACTCGCCACTTCCTTGAAGACGGTCGTCATCTCCTCAGCCCTGTCCTCCAGGACTTGAAGTTCCTCGTTGGTGGGAAAGTACTCTTCATAGGGTTCCGACCCCCAAGGGAGTTTTGACACCTCGTACATCTCATGAAGTGCGAACCCTAATTCCTCCACCGGAGTAAAAAAGGTCCCGGTATGGACATCAAACATCTCCAGTAGTGCGAAGAACATGTGCCTGTTGAGATCAACACCCGCCTGGGTAGCACGGATCGCGGCAGTCAACCCAATCTCTCGAAGCTCGGTCCGAAACCGTGACAAGATCCAGAGTGTCAGTTTATCCCACTTGGAAACGTAATGGCACCAACCCTCTACCCGAAAATCTCCTTTCGGGTATGAGCGTTCCATCAAAAACATACGATGTGTAAAGGTCGAAGCACTATAAGCAAACGTATCAATGGGTACGTCACTGTAGAGGCTTCCGGGGCGTAGAGTCCGCCAGGTAAAAGAAGACCCAGACCGTGTGGCGGTCAAAGTATTCCTTTGGTCGGAGGTAGAATCAATTTGGATGACGCCAGTCACCGCTCCCCCCTGAGAAGGGGTAAGATCCCAAGACATCCTCCTCTGGGAAACAAGGCGACAGAAGGATGTCAAAGGCCATTGACATTCAAGTTGCTTAACAGTCATATGCACCCCATTCGCTGTAAAGAACCAGTCCTCCTTGACCTTCAACACCGTCGCATCAGTAGAAGTGAGACGGTCTCCGAATAGGAACTCAGGCTTCAAGAAGGTCAATTTATCAGATGTGGAAGATTTTAAAACACCACGTTCCATCATCCGTTTGAGGAACCCATACTGTTGCTCACGGATTTGGGTCATTCTCTCGGGAGGCTGATCCAGCATAAGAGCATCTTGAGCGGGGTTTATCACTTCCTCATCATACCTACTCCCATCTGGTTGAAGACAGCCTCCAAGAACACTTCATTCAAAGGCGGGATCGCCACTGACACTAGCAAAGATCAGAAAAATGTTAGAAGCAACAAGAGAAAGAAGAGCTTCGGCGCATTCAGGGTTTAAGCCCATGCGCATCAGCAGCCTCGGCGCATCATCAGGGTTTAAGTCCATGCGCGTCAGCAGCCTCGGCGCATCATCAGGGTTTAAGCCCATGCGCGTCAGCAGCCTCGGCGCATCATCAGGGTCTAAACCCATGCGCGTCGGCGAACAAAGACCGCGGCACATCATTAAAGACCCAAGGTCTATGTGCGTTGGTGTACGGAAAAATGAGACTTACCAACCACCTCTGGCCGAACTTCGACAGGCCGTCGGGGAACGTCAGCCGTTACAACTTTCGCAGGCTCCTTCGCTTTCTCCTTCCCCTTGTCGGCACCCCCGCGAGGAGTCTTGGGAGCCATTCTCTCAAAGAAGAAAAGGTTAAAACTCTAAAGAAAGCAAAGGCACAGAGAAGACGAACTCTCTCTCTCTCCAACCCTCACCTATTTATAGGGCATGGTCGCACGCGTGAACCGATGACGTGTAATCTCAGCCGTCGCTTCGGATTCCGTGAGGAGATAACAACAAATACAACAAAAGATCATCATTAATCTTTTTGGGTTACCAAGGCGTCATCATCATCAACTGGAAGGAGCATGCGCCCGAACAAGCATGCGCCCAACAATCATGCGCCCTGACCTCCATGCTTCTTATTCAAAGTATTCCAAAACTTATTCAAAAGTTTTGAAAACTTTGAAGGGGGTCTTGTAGAAGCATGGAATTTCACAGCCAGAAAGCCCATGCGCCAGGCACTATATGCGCCAGAACTCAGACAGCAAAATCAAATAAGCCATTCGAAGAAGGACTTTTTATTTATATATAAAAGTCTATTACATGGCTAGAAAAGGTTGTACAAAGGAGAATTTCTACAAAAGAAAGATCCTAGATCTACAGCCAGCGGCCACCATGTGCCTCCAGATAGGCGCAGCGGCCACCATGCGCCTTCAGATAGGCACAGCGGCCACCATACGCCTTCCGATAGGCGCAGCAGTCACCATGCGCTGTCAGTTAGGCACAGCAGATGCCATGCACCTCCAGCCAGGCGCATCCCACTATCTCTTCAACAGCTCAGTTATGTGCATCCAGCTCAGTTATGTGCATCCCTTCAGCAGCTCAGTCATGTGCAACTCTTCCAACCAGGCTTACCTGGCCGAGCAGAGCCCAGTTATGTACTGCTCTTCCAGCCAGGGTCACCTGATAAGTGCTTCGATTACACAAAGCATTTAACTCTCTGGCTGGAACCAAGGAAGAGAAGAGCATGGCAAAGCTGTGGCCAGGGGAGGCTTCGAAAGAGCCTCCAAAGACCAAAGAAGACCGTGATCAAAATCATGGCACAAGGAGCCTTCAACACAATCAAAGTGGGCTGCACCCACTTTGAAGGAAGAGAGAACCTAGCACCGCCATTCCGATCTACGGCTCTTCCGGAACAACGAAGACGAGGCCCGAACATCCTTATCTTTGGATGCAACAGGCACCTTCCGCCTGCCTCAGAAGCCCTCGACTCCGTCTTTTGGATGTAACAGTCACCTTCAAGTGCATCGAAGACAACACGATGTCTCATCTTCACCCTCGGGAGTACTTCGTCAACAGAATGCACCCGTATATCCAAGTTCATGTTGGAATTACGAGAGGGAACGAGGAGCAAAACTTCTCTCTATGCCACTTTTTATAGGCCGGTCAAATCAAACCCATGCGCCAAGTGGATGACTCTCCGAATTCTGTGCAATGAATTTGCATTAAATAGATGAACCGGACGCCTCGAATTCAGCCAAACGGCTATTTATAGCACTCGAGGAGCGAGACAGCCGCGTCATTAAAGGACATGTCGGATGCGCCAGCCAAACAGCGTATCACACGGACGCGCCCTCCAGCATCAGGCGCATCACACAGACGCGCCCTATAGTACCCGGCACATCACAGAGGATGCGCCCCCCTCACATCTCCATACCGAGTGGAACACCAACCAATGTGCCCACTCAGCTGTCCATCGAACGTCACAAACATTAAATGCTGAACTGACACCAGAGTTGGCAGCACGCTTTCCAAAGTCTGAACAGTTGACAGCTTCTTCAGAGAATGAAGCGTCGGCAACGTCAGCATCATCATGACTCTATTCCGACGGCTACTGCCACGTGGCCATCCGCATGCGCCTCTACGGCCATGCGTCCAAACCAGCATGCACCTCAAAAGCCGTGCGCCTCAGACCCTTCACTGATCCCTAAAGACAGAAGAAGAGTCTCCAGTTGAAGCTTTGCATGCGCGTCAAAAGCCATGCGCCCCAGACTGATCTCTGATCCCGAAAGACAGAAGGAAAGTCGCCTGCATGTGCCTCAAAAGCCATGCACTCTAAACAGTTTGTAACCCCTAAAGGTTATGAGCCGCAGCCTCCTCCTGCGCCCAATCAAGGCGCAGCTCACCAGATTACTTTCTCCCACCAAATCCGAGATCTTCGAGCCATGGGTCGATGACACGTGTCCTTTGACTCAACTCGTCCAAGATTTTAGCAACAGAAAGATCTTCCCCTCTGCTACGTGCCGGCTCACAACAGCAGTATGAAGAGTTCACCCCCTCAATCAGGGCGCATCATCTACACGCCTCCGTCAGCAACCTCCACGTGGCGTCCCCATACCGGCGCATCCCACATGCGCGCATGAGCAGCCAGCCTACAAATCTATAAATAGAAGGATCGTCTCCTTCACACACACACGAAATCTACAACGAACATACAAGGAATCATCAGAGAGGCAGATACAGACACTCAACGTCTTCCTCCTCTCAGCAAGCTCCAGCACCCAGAGCAATCCACACCTTCAGAGAACCGATAACCGTCGTCAGCCCGTCAACGGAGTCAACGCATTACCACTCGCTCCATTGGCACTAAGGACCCAGCTTAAACAAAAGTGTACTCCTAGGACTACATCTAAGTCCTACATTGTAACACTGTTCTGTTTGTATTAAAGTTTTCAATCAAACAATTTTAATGGCAAACACTCTCCTAGGCCGATCGACTTCCGACGCCCCCAGAATCGATCGAGAGATTACCACTTGTGCACAAGCCGTCTAGACCAATACAAATGCAGCTATCATAAAAAACTATCATGTACCAATCAAGCAACTTGCAAACATATTCATCTATTCTTTTTCATGTAATCGAGCCAGTAGCTCTACTCTTTTCTCTATATGGACAAGCCGTATCATCTCTTTTTCATAATGTGCCATCTCTATACATCTCTGTCTTTTTATAGCAATAATTAAGGGACAATGAACAATCTTTATTTAAGCAAGTAACAACACGCATGAACTCTACTCTTGATAGCTTACTGTGATGGACAATTGAGCTCTCTTTTCTCTTCTTATTAAGCATGGCAACAGTTCTTTGATTAAAGGCAACATATCTACTTTAGCATACATACATCAGTTCGTCTCTTATGAGTAAGCAACAGTTCTACTTCTTAGCATACAAATTATCTCTTTCTCGTATTTGCATGGCAACATGTGGATTCTCTTAAAGCATACTCAAAGATTTACTATCTTGTTATTGACAATAGCATTCAATCAAAAACTCAGATTTTTATTAGGCGTAAGCGAATCAACAAATGAGACTTCGTCCACTCACCCAGATCAATCGTCTTCTGTTGCAGAGCCAACAATCCGATCTTTCTGTCTATCTAGTGCCTTCGCGGAGCAGGGAACTACAATCTAGTCTTTCTAGAATCTAAGGGCGGCCTTTAAAATGTCTTTACCTCTCCAGAAAGGCCTATAGTGCAAAATAGCAAGTCACCTGTAATATATCAAGTCAGAAAAGGAGCAAAGTACAACCCTATTACAATAATATAACTTAACACAAAATAAAACTAGACAAATAGAGATATAATACAAAAAAAAAAGTATATGAACTGAAAACAATAACAGATACAAGAGGACCACTGACAAGAACATGTCTAAACAAGATAACTGGACAATAAACATGAACAAGTAACACTAATAGCAGTGTGTGTGAAATATCTTACGACATATGGATGACTGGACTAATACGGCACATCATGTAGATGACTATCCGCAATAAAAGGTATGGCTAACCCATACGTGGGTTGTATGACTTCGCTATCCACAATAACAATAATTGAGATTTGTTCACATACCTACTTAATGTTTTATTCCCGACTCACTAAACGATAACAATAATAACAACATAGTACAATAGGTCCTATCGTGTCACAAAAGTGTCTCAACTGGATACTAAAAGAAAATACAATGAAAAGTAGCATTATAATATACTAAAAACATAAAGCAATAGTATACTTGCCTCGAGTTAAGTTGTAGTTGACGTGTGCCACATGACCACGGTGACACAAAATAGGTCAAAAACTTTAGTCATAATTGGACCAAAGAGATAATAATGTCGAGATCCATATCATCAAATGATTTTAAGACAAGTCCAATATAGAGAAAATCCAAAGTCGTCGATTCGGTTCACTAGTCATCTATATATTCTAAAATTTCAAAAAGAATATAAAATAATTCTATTAAATTCTAAAAATTTAATATTTTGTAGATTTTTGTGTCAGTTTCCCAAAACATCAAATGGATCATAAAAAATGAGTTAGGGATCTCCCGAAATCTCGAAAACAGTACGACACGTTAATTTTTGGACAACTGGCACTCAAATAATTTTATAGAAAAATATATTACGAATTTTATAAATGAATTAGATATTATCGAAGATAACCTCAATACGGTTCAAACAGAAAAATTGGAGGTGAAACGTATAATGTCTCGCTCCTAGCGGTTCACTATATAAGGCTTGTGGCTTGATTAACTCACTCTGGATGTTTTGCTGATTTTGCTGCTTGCTTTTGATGGATACTTTTCTGAATGGTTTTCAGTGATTTAATTCTTGATCATTTTTATCGATTTTTATTGCATTCATTCTTGAGAATTATGAGAGAAAGGAACATAATGAGACAATGTATTAACCAAAATTTTTGTGCGATCGCAGGCGGACGCGTGACGGAAGGCTAATCGCACAAGTGTTCCTCTTCCTCTCGACAATTCTCTAATTGGTGAGTGTGGATTCTCTAAGGTGGTTTGCCCCTTCTCCGCTACTCCTTCATGCCAACTAAATGAATTCTCTTGTTGCCTTGCTACATCCGTTGATAGATGACATTATGCTTTAGTGCTGCAAGTCAATACCACTAAGAGGCTAGCGAAATAAACATTGAATGAATCGATTATGATGTTAACACCAAAGAATGAATGAATTGCCACATGACCTTACGAGATGATGCTTGTTTATATAAATAGTGAAATGTTGTGATAACATTGGGAATGAAATGAATCGTTGCCTGAAGAGATGAATATAAAATACTAAGATCAATATTACCATGCATTTTATGCTTATCGAGTCGGACACGCACTCCCATGGTTATGGACAACTTGTGCACAAGGTTTGAGATAAGTTTTCTCGAACGGTATCTGGGGCGCTGGAACCAATTCGGCCTAGAAGGAAACATTGGCGTGCTATGGGAGCACGCGTATTACGAGGCACTCTTAAAGTCTAGCTGCATACTTTGAGTGGACATTGCAATACCTGAAAGTCCTATATGGCAAAATGTCTGTATGGTATAACAACACTGGTGGCCATGTAGTTAGGATGCATGCTAACGATTTTCTTATACAGGGACGGTACGTATTATATCCTGTATCTTATGCAGGTATGCTACATCGACAGTTGATAAAGTATTACATGTTGTATATGTTTCAATACTACTTTGAGTTGAAGGAATATAACCTCTAACTGTTGCTAGTCCCTAAGAATTGATCTCATGATTTAAAATGCTTATTATTAATTCCAAATGTCGGTTTAGCTGAGTGGGCCAACAAGCTAACCAGTGCAATTTTATAATGTGCTGACCCCTCCTCCACATGTACTAGAGAAGGTGGGAACGCACACGAGAGATAAGGCTTTTTTGAGTTGCTGCTATTTTTAAGTTACTTTCAATTAAAGACGCACAAAGTATTGCAGAGTTTTGAAGATTGCTGCTTGGATTTTCAAATGTAATAAAGGGGCATAATGTATAGAACGAGAATTTATTTCATGGCAGCCTATCAGTTATTTTATTTTTGTGAGTCAATGTAAGTAGGACGACATTTTAAATAGTACTGAAAAAAGTTATATCTTGCTGCAATTATCAATAAAATCTATTATTTTCTTCGTATGCTATGTACTCAATATTTCTGTAATGTGGCTATGTTTTCAAATATTTCAAAATGACACAAATGTGCACGTTCTTGTCTTATACAAGTGCAATACCAGACTTGTACGAAGTCACGCCAAGCGAAGATGATCGATTCAGTATAGTCAAAGTGAGGACGAACGATTTACGGAATTGGGACGTGAAAAGTTGGTATCAGAGCACGGTTTCAATTTCTAGGATTTCGAAAATATTTTCAAATGGAAGTCTTGATGCAAATTTTCTCGGTTGATGGTATCATAGTACTGGCGTAAAATAATATTCTATACAATAAGCCTATAAATATTTTATGAGTACTAATGGAACTATTTTTGTTGTAGAATGACTATGGGTGATAGCTCTAAGACGACCTCGTCGTCTGACCCGATGGAAAAGCTAATGAAAATAATGGAAGCTCAAAGGAAGCAGAGCAAGGCTCAACATTTCCAGCTTCAGGAGAAACTGTAATATCAGTTCTAGGAGCAACTGGATGCTCAGTAAAAGCAGGTGGATAATTTGACTCAGATTGTCACTACGCTGACGACCGATCATAATATTTCTGTAATGGCCGCAACATCCAAGACTGTAGCAGTGGCGGTAGAGAAACCTGAAACACAGATATGAAAGAGGTCAAGCTTCAAAATTTTAGAGTTTAGGAGCTTTGACCCACCTTGTAGGACCGTTGAGCACCTCTAAAGAGAGAGTGATTAGAGTGTATGCGTGTGCAGCAGAATAATATCACAATTAATAAATTTGTACTATGGCTAGTGAGAGCAAATAAAATAACAGTAAATAAGTTGCAATAAAGGTAAAGAGTTAAGAAGATCAAATTCAGTGACATATTGATATACTGGTTTCTTTCAGGGAGGACTAGTCCAGTCTTGAGTACACTTGCTCAATGTTAATCCACTGGCATAAGCTTTAACTGAGTGCTTGCAACTCTTACAACACCATGCTTGGGGACAAATGCACGACCAACTTCAACAACACCGTGCATGGAGACGAATGCACGATCGACTCCATAAGGCGAATGAAGACTGGAACATTTTCTGAAATAGCCACTGATACAACTCTTCAAAACCACACTGTAGATTGAAATAAAATTGTACTGGCTTGGCTAAGGGTAGTACATGTTATATTTGAAAGTGTAGCTCGTTGAAAAACATTTGAAGGAATAGAAAATAGAATAAGATTGAATGAATGAGTGATTTGAAAATGTAAAAGTTTCTCTCTGGTTATAGTGTTTTTATGAACCAATCGGGCAGAGTCCGGCGGAGTTCGGATGCAGAATCTCGCATTCGAATATTGGATCCAGATATCAAGGGAATTTCAAAATAAGTTCGAGTTGCCCTTACCGAACTCGGGCCGAGTTCTGAACAAGTTCTGCCTGAGTTCTGATAGAACTATTTGGGCCAATTTTGATGGATTTTGGACTATTTTTGATTATGGACTTTGGATAGGAATTTGTGGATAAGTAGGCTATAATTTTTGGACTAATATTAGCTAGGCTAGTATCGATCCTGATCAATTTTACATATTTTTTTCTAGACTCAAATAAAATAAAATCAAAAGAAATATGTAAAAACCAATAGTCCTTAGATAAAATCTTTTTTCTTGACATTTGAACAGACTTGAAGCGCCTTTTTTCTTGATGGCAGTTGTCCAAAGGTATATAGCGAAACCCCCGAGTGCGAGGCCCAGGATAGGTCATTAGACGGTTCAGAGAAATCTTTTTATGTAACGCCATTTTTGGCCCATCATTAATTCTTCATTGCATCTGTCCTGGTGTGGTCATGCTTACTATTTGTCTGCAAGTACATGTTAGACGAACAAAGCAGTAGCAGTATGATAAATTTTAATAAACAGTAGGACAATGATAAGTTTAGGTAGCAACATGATAGTGATTACAAGAATATTAGTGATATCATTATTTTAAACTTAATCAATTAGCCATATTAAAAATATGATATAATCATTAGGCTAACAATCTCTTCCTTTTTTATTATGGCAAATCGGTTAAGTTTAAGATCGATACGATAGATGCATGGATCACTAATAAAGACATATTACTGGAATATTGTGTGCTAACTTAAACTTATTCTCCCCTATTGACATTATAAAAAATAAGCTTCCCTATAATAAGATATAAAATAAAATCAATCATAACATAAGGAAGGCAGAAATAATCATGAACAACGATCAGGGTTTAAACCAAAATCTGATAAAAAAAATATAACTATAGTTTTGAGAGAGACCTATGAAGATTTTAATAAGAGGTAGATACCAATATTGTAGAATTCAATCAATGGTCATAAATAATCCATGAGGATTAGAAATTGCAGATCCATTATATACCAATACCAAATATAGTATATTTAGAAGATATACTAAGACTTTTAACCATGATCACAAAAATATGATTCATAATTTGTCCATACAAATTAGTGAATCAATTCCATAAGAAGTATAATCATTGAAAAGAAATTAAAAGAGAAATACTAGAATCTATCTATTTATCCAAGTTCATGCATTTGAACTCAATTACCTAAGCATGATATATGAATTTCCATTAGATAAATATGAAGGTAAATGAGACAAAATACTTGAGAAAGGAAAATTCAGTCGACTTGAATGCTCCCCTGCAAAGTATAACAAGTCTAAATATAGATAATCATGAACTTTGAGATAAAACCTCAATAAAAAAAGCCAAAATAATAATAGCTCAATAATTATCAAGGTAAGAAATCAAGATAATATAAGAAAATTCTAACTTTATAAACCCCATGAAAATGAGAGAACCAAGAAAAATAATAAAAGTCATATATTCTCTCATAAATCTAATATAAATCCAAATATCATGAACACAATGGATAAGAATAAAGTAAAAGACTACTAGGTCCATGATGAACTAGGTATACTATATATTAAGGACATAAATGAACCTAAACAATTAGTTTGCTTCCCCTTAAAATATGCGTATCTAGTTCAAAAGCACTTATATGCATAAAATAGATAAAATAATCATATGATCTAATGAATACCTGAGATATGTCTCTGTCTTCCCTTTGATCAATGTATATAAAATTCCAAACATAAAAAAATCATCTTTAAGCAAGTAAAGTAAATATTCACTAATCAAACTCTTAAAGATGAATAAATAAAATATATCTCCAATTATAAATATAAGAAATATTCAAATAATAAAAATTATTTCAAGACAGTAAAAGAGTTTTGAAAACTGTCTTAATAATAGCATTCGAATAATGGACAGATACAAAATAACAGAGAAAAATCAAAAGACTTTTAAATACAGAATTTATTATAAAAAAATGTCTAAATAAATGTTTGAATCCATCTGTTTAGTCTTCAGACTGACAGCTGATGATTCAAATTTTGTTTCACGAAAAATTTAATAAAAGAATCCATAGAATCCATAAATCATAAATATCCCATTTTGAACAAATAAAACAGAACTAGATAAATGCCCCAATAAATAAATAATATTATAGATATAAGGCATGTTAGGGAATAATTGATTTAAAATAATTAATTGCTCTCCTTTACATGGGTATATCCAAAATTATTAGTATTGACAGATTTAAAATCCAAAGAAATATTTCTAGAAGTAGGAAACTAATTCATCAAAATATTATGTCTTCTTATCAAAGTTTATTTTTTCCCTTTTAAAAATTTAGCACGGTGTCCATCTGATAACCATAGTCTTTAAAAGAAAACGCTTAGAGAGAGAAAGAAATTTAATATGCCTGACCTCTATCCCGCAAAGAATTACTGCTATAGACAGTTATTTACTTGAATAAGAAGAGAATAATACAAGCTTAATAAAACGTGTATCATGAATATTATACAAATGCTAAAGAACATATCAGAAGATCATAATATTCAATGAGTAGTCACAAAATCAAATCAAGTCTGAATATAGAATAGTTTAAAAAATAAATATATCAAAATATGACAATCATTAAATAATACTATCCATCAAAGCTAAAATGCAAAGTCCATCAGATAACAATTACAAATTAGATCTCAATAAATTTTTAGTTTATGAAGTGTTGATCAATCTTGGGTTAGCTGTAGGGGCAGGTTCCCAGCTAGCGGTAGTCCGAAGACACTTGGCATCGTGTCGCTCAGGCTTTTACGCCTTGTTGACAGAAGGACCCATTCGACGTGTACCCAAAATAGATCTTTTCTTTAGTAACTGAAGATTTAAGAAGAATTTATGCAATATGAATTCAATTATATTTTATAGACTTGAAAAATCTCAAAATAATATTGCATATGGTGTAGGATGTTTCAATTATATGTATCTATAGGTGCTACAAAATCATTGGGAAACAATAAATATAAGATAACAAATACCCAAAGAAGAATTTATCAGGATCAAGATTTTTCAAAAGTTTTCATAGTGCACTATAGAGATAAATATATAATATAAGTGTGCACTAATAAAGGAGATAAATTTTAAAAATAAAATAAAGCAAACGATCTTGGGCTTCTTAAAAGAATACTCACAAATAATCATGAGCAAGTCATTAATAAATATTTCTTCTCAAAATCCCAACTTAAAGATATGAAACAAATAAATATTGAAAGTTAGGAAACTAATAATAAATATATAAAATGGCATACATGAAATAATTCAAATATTATAGATTAAATAAGAGTCATGTATCCAAAATGTCCACCAAAAAGCCAAGAAAAACATCATTAGGAGAGGCTTTGAGGAAGAAGCCAAAAAAAGAAGAACACAAATTTGTTCAACATAATCAATAGCTAAAGTATGAGGTAAGTACAAGTTTAAAGATAACAAGTATAATTAAATAATTTTTAAAATAATATATAACTTGAGCTGAACTCATATGCCCTCGTAAAATATTTATACCAAAAATATATATCAACATAAAAAATATATGAGTAATATATGAAGTATTCATGTGTCCTTAATAAACATTAAAAAATTATCACAAGCTAAAAACATGTATAAATATGCTTTATTAGGCAAAAGTTGTAATTGATTCATAAGAAGTTAATCAACATAAAATATAAGAATCAATAGTGAATATATCATACATGTACAAGGTTAACATAAAAGTATATGTATATACTTTTCAAGTAAAAGAAGACTTATGCTAAACATACATACTTACAAAATATCGATTGAAGTAAATAACATGTTAAAGACAAATTGGTAAGAAGTAACCTTTAAAAATATTAAGGACCTTGAGTCAAAAATACATTAACTCAAAAAAAAAAAACTTTAGCTCCTGTGGACTAGAGTGGTATGCATGCTTCATAGATAAAGACTAAGAGTAAAGAGCATACATAGATGAATGCATCACACTAATAGAAAATAAGTAAAAGACTGCACAATGTGAACTAATCTTTAAGCTAAACAACTAGTCATGCTAGGATTATATCTCACATTAATTTAAACAATAAACAATTAAAAAATATCAATGAGAGCT
Organism: Iris pallida; assembly: GCA_029216955.1. NCBI lineage: Eukaryota > Viridiplantae > Streptophyta > Magnoliopsida > Asparagales > Iridaceae > Iris > Iris pallida. Next base: position 6,341,624 of record JANAVB010011395.1, on the reverse strand, counting down.
AATAGCATGACATTAATAAAAACATGCTAGATTATATAAATAAAACCATTTAACAAAAATTATTTAGCATGTTACCAAAGTGGCTCTAGTGGACACACTTGTGCTAGTACAATTGCTTGAAAGATGATATTTGCAGCTTTGCAATCACCAACATGTTCCATAGTTCTATGACTTAGCACAAGATGCTCCACCTACAATATTAGATGAAGACTTTGGTATCCAAGTAAACTTAGATCCACATTGGTTAGCTTTGGAAACCCAGGTAAGTATATTCATATCAACCATCTTTCTAATCTAATAATAACTAGAAATGTGTCCATTTATACCACAATAATGACATGGAGCATAAGCATTAGTGCTCGGTGCAGCAATATGAAAACTTGATTTGGTGTGATATCTCTTACGTGGTTGATTGTAATAAAAAGCATGGCTATGTTTAACCTTAGCTATGCTAGATCCTCTTTGAAAAGATTCTTGATAGTGACCTGGGTTGTGTCACATGCCTTGTGTTTGACTAGGTTTTTGGTTGAACAACTTATTTATCCAATCTTATCTCCAACTTTTTAGAGAGTGTGAAAGCCTTATTATACTTAGCATTTAATGAGTATATTCTTTGTGTAGTAATGCTATATTTATTTTTTTCTGCTTCATAAGCTTCATTGAGTTTTGCATGCTCTTGTGTCATTTTATTAATGCTATCATACCCCAGTTTTGAAACTATTTAGGAACCCAAGGCATGAGCATGCCAGCTGTATGACTAGAATATGTATCCCAATTTAATGGACTTATCCTAGTAGTACGCTATAAAGTGAACTAATATAAGCTAACTAAGCTATTTTATCTATGTCTCAATTCACAATAATGAATAAAATCAAGAACAAATGATATATGTCATGGTCTGCAGCCCATTAACATATATGTTTGGAATAGACCCAAAGAAAAATAGTGGTCTAACAAAACTATGCCAAATGAGCAAGATATAACATAAAAAATAAATAGAAAGCACAAAAAAAATGATAAATAAACACTACAAGCAATACCTGAGCCCTGCAGCTAAAATCGTACCTCCACCTGTCTATAGTATAAGCTCAACAATAACCTGGAGAGATCACCAGTTCCTCAGAGGGACGTACCATGATACAACCAGCCACAATATGAACAGTAAAAGTAATATACATGAATATGAATATAACTGACAAGGAAGAATACTATATAAGTATATGCATGTTGAAGACTACTTTGGTACGTATGAGTAGGTAAAGGAATAAAGGATAATATCCTTTAGAGGCTTATGTATATACTAGCATACCATCCGACCGTTTTCTGACGCATAGTCAGCTGTCGCTGCCGGATATATACTCTAGCAATACACCCATAACCGGGAAACTATGAACCCATAGCCGAACAACTATGAGGCTAAAAAGGTGGCTATCTCATACGCCTACTAATAGTCTTCCCCGCCCAAGAGTAGTACATGATCATGTCCATGACTCGTATCTCATATGCAACTCCTTTAACTTACACTACTCATATATGATCCGTCATATGAACCCCTTCTACCGACCAAATACAAGGTGCATGCCAATACCAATGTAACTCTTACTCCAAGTGTTGTGTCATTAGTCATGTCCAAGTCACATAAGTCACTTAAAAATAACTTCAACACGAAAAAGTCTACTAGCACACTAGGTCACACACCCACGATATGTCATCGATGGCATTATCGACGACACCCAATTCACACTTGGACACTCTTATAACACATCTAATCCTAATACACAACAACACATCCATGTATAGTAGAAAATAAAATAAGACCATAGTGGTATGATATCTTGGCTGGAATCACTGCGAAGGAATAAAGTATCGGTCCTGCTTCAACCTCCGTAGTCACGGTCTCACAAACTTCTATAAATAATAATATTAAATAACATTAATAACCACACCTCATTGTTACTACCATATACCATATATATATCTATAATTCATAGGGTTAACTAATCTATATTTTAGTCATAATTAACTAACTAGTCATAATGTTCCTTCTAGGGCTAACAAAATCTCATAAAATATATGTAAAAATATTTAGTATTAATTCTGAAATAAATCTATAACATTCTGGAAATATAAATCATATAACTATTATTGCATAAAAGCCATTTAAAAATTATCTCATGATCGAACTAGTATCCACATTGATAAATCAACGTTATTAGAACTTGTTTAACCATAAATAAAATAACTTTAATATTCTGAAATAAATGGTCAACAATTATTTAAATTATCAAACATTCATGATCATAAATCGAGGATTAATAATATAGAGTATTGGATGCACACAAAAAAATTTGGGACTCATAAGATGGTAATGTCGATAGTTCATTTTACGGCAAAATTTTGTCTTTCAAAGATGGAATAATTCAAGCATTAAAACAACAAAATTATCAAAAAATAATTGAAGAAAATTGTAGATAATCAAAATACGGTCATTTGCATATATGATATCAATAATAAAAGTTATTCTAACTAGATCAAAACCTTCATATACCAAACAGTGTCAGTTTTGGACACCTTTGGGTAAAACGGGTTCCCCGACCAATCTAGAAGAATTTCAATATAAAATTTTATATGAAGATAGTAGACGCATAAGAGAACCCAGTATTTTTGGTCCCATGAAGTTTTGATGTCTAGAAGTGAAGAAAACACATTCACAAGATGGATATACCTGTTATGTTTTCGGACAACAAGGTTGGGTCTGCTTTCAGCAGCTGTTGCGGGCTGTAGGAGTGGTTTTCGATGATGGTTGACCTTGGTAAGGTGGAGGGGGGTCTTGAGAACATTAGCGATGAGGTGGTTGGGCTGTAGGTGGTCGACAAGGGGTCGAACAACAACAAGAAAGAGGGGACAGTAGTAGCCGGTTGGCTGCAATGGAGTTAGGTTGGGTTAGGGTTTGTGGAAAGGGTTTTTGGGTAGGTTAGTATGTTATATATATAGAGGGTTGCTAGGGGGTCGGTTATGGACTATTCTTGTGAGGGTAGGGTTGAGTTGATGGGTTTTGGAAACTAAATATAAGAGAGATCGACATATGAAGATAGAAGTTTCCAAATTTAGAAACTTGCATTGATTGAGTTTCCCTAATAGGTTTGATCTAATTAAATTCTCCAAAAAGAATTACCCGATTTGGAAATAGGCTTAAAAAGTCACATAATGGGTCTTATTTGCCATTTGAATTTAAATAGCACATGGAGTCTCGATTTAGTGGGACACCCTAGGCATGTGTATTGTAGGCTAAAAAATAGTCAAAATTGTGTGTTAGGTCATTTAGGTTGGTTCGATGTCGAGTCCCAAATTCAAGTTGGAAGTTATGACAAGTCTGACGGTAGATAACTTCTTGGCCTAAATTGACCCCGAAGTTGTGCGAAGCAAATAGAATATAAGAAGACATATTTGAGTGGGAGATGATTTTCTAATTCGAACATAAACTTGTCTAGGTCAAAACTCATGAAGGAAGTTATAGAGTTTGGCATTTTTTGTGCTCCAAAAATCAAAGCTACGGAAGACTATATTTTATGATCATAAATACTAGTGAGAAGAAATCTATTAATAAATATACTAAATAAAAATAAATTAAAAAATAACTCTAAAATCTAGGGGGCTTACAAATACATTCTTGAGCAGCATGTAGACTCAGCTTAACCATGGATAGCTCATCTGTGTTACTAGTAGTGGTAGTGTCTCTAATCTCATTAAACAGAGAGGACAACCTTTCATTCTGCAGCTGATATATCTTAATCTCTTTTCGTGACTGCTTATACTTATCTAATACTTTCTTGTGTTCTTATACTAGATCACTGAAAGCATCAAATAACTCATTATAAGAAAATTCACTCTCTTTATAATAAGGATTTTGTACCTCATTGGATAATGCCATTATAACATATATTTGTAGCTTGACGAGGTCTATCTTCTTCGAAATTGCTTGCTTCACTTTTACAATATATGCTCGTGCTATTGTACTTGTGATACGACGATCTTCTTTCATTTGATCCTTCGTAGTGATTCTTCTTTTTAGCAGTAGTAGGGTAATGTTCCATGATGTGGCCTAATTTTCTATAGTTTTGGCATACAAGCTCTTCTTCATAAAAGGGATTGTGTTGTACCTGAAATCTCGATGCCATCATGCATACATTTGCATCATTATGAGGACTATCCTCCTCTCTGGAGTCGCTAGCTTTGCTTTCGTGCCTGCACTCATAAGTAGCTTCAAGAAGTTTCCAAAATTTATGAGATGTTGTGCAAATAGTAATAAGCTTGAATACATTTATGCCTACAACACAATAGAAAACATGCATTGCTTTTGCATAAAAGCTAGCTAACTTCTTCTTTTCCTCCGTATTCTATAATAAGGCTTGTCGATAATAGAGGAAGTGAGAATAGAGGTTATAGTAGGCTTTTTGTAGCCAATAATAATAATTGACCATAAGTCAAAGTCTAGAGACTTCAGGTACGAGCTCATCCATATTTTCTAGTATGTGTAGTTGTTCCATCAAATAGTGGGAGTCTATTTGTGGATTATCCTTCACTTATGAACATTAATTTCATGGCTGCCATATGTATTCACTCTAGAGTGTTATATTTGAATATAACTTGCTCTGATATTAATTGTAGGACCTTCGAGCACCTCTAGAGGAGGAGATGAATAGAGTGTGTGCGTGTGCAGCGCAATAATATCACTATTAAAAAATTTGTACTATGGCTAGTGAGAGCAAATGAAATAACAGTAAATGAGTTGCAGTAAAGATAAATAGTTAAGAAGATCAAACTCAATGACATATCGATATATACTTATTTTCCTCGTGGAGGACTAGTCCAGTCTCGAGTACTCTTGTTCAATGTTAATCCACTATGGCACAAGCATTAACTGAGTACTTGCAACTCTTACAACACCGTTCTTGGAACAAGTGCACGAATTCGAGAGAAGACAATGAGATTGAATGAATGAGTGATTTAAAAGTGTGAAAGTTTCTCTCTGTTTATAATGTTTTTATGAATCGAATTTGGACAGAGTTCGGGCAGAGTTTGGATGAAGAAATCTCGCATTCGAACGTTAGATGCAGATATCAAAGGAATTCAAAAATAAGTTGGAACTATCCTGACCGAACTTGAGTCGAACTCGGGTCAAGTTCTGGCCGAGTTCTTCTTGAGTCCTAACAGAACTATTTGGGCCAATTTTGATGAATTTTTGGACTATTTTTGATTATGGACTTTTGATAGGAATTTATGGATAGATAGTACATTTTTATGGACTGAGATTAGCTAAGCCAGTACCGATCTTGATCAATCTTACATTTTTATCCTAGACTCAGATAAAATAAAAAATAGAAGAAATATATAAAAACCAATAGCTCTTTAATGACGTCTTTTTCTTTGATATTTGAACAAACTTGAAGATGTCTTTTTTTTTGACAGAAGTTGTCCAAAGATATACAAGACAGTAAGAGGGTGGAGTGTACCACAGTATAGCTCCGCCTCAAGGCCCAAGAATGGTAGAACTCTCAGATGCTAGCACTCTGCTGTAATAGTCCTGAAACAATGATATCTTGGAAGACTTTTAAGCAGGCTTTTCTCGCACAGTTCATTCCTCCTGCTTTTCGTCGAAAGAAGAAAAATGAGTTCGTAGCACTCCAATAAGGCAACATGTTAGTAGATGACTGAGACAAAATTTCTCAAAAGAGTTGCATTTGCTGGATATATGGAACCGAATGACGACACCAAGCGGGATTGATTTGTGCAAGGCTTGAATAAGGGCCTACAATACGACATTCTGAGTCAGAGGTGTACGTCTTACAGTACGAGACAACTCTTGAGTTGGAGAAGTTCCATCAGCTGGTTGGTCACGAAACAACACAGAGTTACCAAGGCAACAACCAGAAATGACCTTGGTTTGCTGGAAGGAATGACGCATTTAAGCGTCCGAATATAGGAAATAACAGAGGACACTATTAGGAACTGCGTTGCACCAAATGTAACCGATTTTGACACCTTCGTGAAGACTTTCATATTGGATGCTACAAATGTGGGGGTGTAAATCATAAGAGTGGTAATACAAAGCTAGAGGAGGGAATCATATCTTTCTCGTGGATAGAATAATAATCAGAATCATGGCCAAGCGCCACTAACCTTACTAGCTCCAATTGGGAATTCACATAATCAATAACAAGGTGCACAAGAAAGGATTTATGCTTTGACTCAAGCAGAATCTCTTTTCTCAGACACTGTTATAATAGGTATGCTACTGTACAAAGGTATACCTGCCCGGATGTTATTTGATTCTGGTGCTACACATTGTTTTATATTGTCTGATTTTGCAATGGAAAACAAATTATGCATGGCTCTATTAAAGATGGCTCTTTGTGTTAGCACTCCTTCGGGAGTAGATATGGTTTGCAAGTTTGATTTGCAGGTGTTAGCCCAATAATTACATCATAGTTTTGAATATGGCTAATCAATTAAATGTAACATAATGACGTCACTAATCACTATCATGTTGTTACTTAAAACTTAGCATTGTCCTAATGTTCTACATCATATTGCTATGTTTGTATCATAATGCATCATACTACTTTGTTCGCCTAACATGTACTTTCAGAAATACAGTAAGCATGATCAAACATGATCAAATCGGGACATATGCAATAGAGAATTATTAATGGGCCAAAGATGACGTTATATATGGAGATTTCTTTGAACTGCCCAACAACCTATTCGGGACCTCGCATCGGGGGTCCTGCTGCCCGGTCAGCGGACAGGGGTCGAGGGGGCAGCGCACCCCGTAGGGGTTCGGGGGCTAAGCACATAAAAGGTATTCAGATTTTCAGATCTGTTTATCTTTGGACAACTGCCGTCAAGGAAAAAGGCGTCTTCATGTTTGCTCAAATATCAGAAGAAAGATGTCATCAAAGGGCTATTGGTTTTTCCTATTTTATCAATGTATTTTTCATATTTATTGAGTCTAGGAATATGATGTACACTGTGTCGTATTGGCAAATAGGATACCCTTGAAAAATGAATGAACACTAAGAAACTGCCGTCATTAAAAAAGGCGTCTTCATGTTTGCTCAAATATCAGAAGAATGATGTCATCAAAGGGCTATTGGTTTTTCCTATTTTATCAATATAATTTTTATATTTATTGAGTCTAGGAATAGATGTACACTGCGTCGTATTAGCAAATAGGATACCCTTGAAAAATGAATGTACACTGCGTCCGATTAGATTCCAAGAATAATATGAGTCTATAAAACTAGGCTAACAAACAGGATATATCATAAGAGCACGAGAAGATAATAAAGCAATATCACTAGCAAAATACCTGAATCGTGCAGACGTGATCAAATACCACATGATCAGCTAACTAACATCGTACAACCAGCTACTTGAAGAGATCATCAGGTCCTCAGAGGACTAGCAAGATACATAAAATATGCCTATCTAACAGTTTATCATACATAAAGAAATAACCAGGAACGAGACAGAAACTGACAAGTACTATGAACATGGACACGAGAACAAGTACTCATAAATGATCTGCTAGCAAGAAAACATGAACTATCTACGTGTGTTGAAATATCGGTTTCGATATGTGAACGACTAAGGGGTAAATCTGGTACCCTGTACGTGTCGTGTGCAGCTGCTATCAGTCAAGAATAGACATTTTGGGGATGTTTTTGGTAGTCCACATATCTCTTAAGATATTTCCTCCTCCAGCTAGTACTCATGGAATCAAGTCACAAGCATGGTAACCATGTAAATGACAGTCAAGAAGTATAAACAAAATCTATGATACTAATCTCCGTGTGGCAAGCGTGTCAACAAGCAGAAGAGGCATGTCAACCAAATCAACTCTAGAAAACTAAATGATAACATATAACTAAAAGAGAAATAATATAAGCATGAAAATAAACTATAGAGGGAGGCAAGGTATACTTGTCTGTTGGTAGTACGAAGAACCAACAATGTACCGTCAACTGGTAAGCTATAAAGTCCATATCTCACAACCGTCTTCGAAACCTGAAACAGACATTTCCAACATTCTTAGAATAGTCAAATTAGCTAGGATTGCCTATTCTTAAGTCCAATTCTGGACACAGGGGTAAAACGATCATTTCGGGCCAAAACGATATCCGCCATTGGACCCATTTTGTACCGAAAAGTATGCCAGAGTCAATGGTCTCTAAATTCGTCAAACTATATGTTTACAGATTTGTTTTGATGATAGAACCCAACCGTATGTCCAAAGTTGAATTCCGACAGGCCGTACACAAAATTGTTTGTTGAATCGGATCGTGGGGCCCGCGAAACGGCGATCTGATCAATTGTCTCAAAATCAGACAAAACTTGGCATACAGGACCAAAAAAATGATACGGTCCTGTTGGCATAAGTTTCGTCTCGATCTAACAAACATGCACAAAGTAATTGGAAAATTTACAAAGAGGCCGATACAGTGAATTTTGACGGATACATATTAAATTCATCGCGCACACGCAACCAATTTAAATTTCGTCAAAGTCCACACGTCCACGAAGTCGATACGCACCTTTTAATACTTTTAGTTCGTGACCAAGTCGCTCGGATTGGCGGGACGCATGTCGTATCAGAGGATTTTATTATTTTTGAAAATAGTTTTTTGTCAATTTTAGAAATCGATTTTCTCGGCATATAGGCGATAGACTTCGAAAGTAAAAAAAGGGATCTCGTATCCTATAGGTTGGCTAGGAATCTCTTAAATTAGAACTTCTAAACAGTTATTAGGTTGGCCATGAATCATTCTCAAATAGAGGCACTTGGGGCACTTACAAACTATTTTTCGAACAGTTTTTCCGTGATATTCCTATCGATTTCTAGAGAAATCTAGTCTAGTATTTTAGAATCTAATTGAAGGGACATGTAGATGGTTATAAAGGCTACGTGCAGGTTTTTGTAGATCGTAAAAAGATAAACCAGAGAGAGAGAAAAATAGGGAAGAATAGGGGTTACTTGCGCTGTGTTGCTGTCGATTTTACGCACGCGACCAGCATTCGTGGCCAGCCTGTGGCCGTCGGCGGCTTCCTCGCGGCTATGCGAAGTTGTGGGGTGGTCACCTGGTTGTCGGAGGCGTATGGAGGTGATCGGTTAGGTTAGGGTTTCACTCCCCTCTCGACCTCTCTATCTATATATGTTCGATTACCAGTTTGGTGTTCGGGGATCGGGGGGTTATGTTCCTGGAGCTTGGCTGTTACCACCACATTTTAGCTTGAGGGTATTTTGGTAATTTGGTAAATTTTGAATTTATTTGATTTATTGAATTAGTGATTTCTATTCCTGACTTTGACTAATTGAGACTTTGGAGACTAACCTAGAAGTTGACCCTAACTATGGTGACTTGGTTAGCAAGGTGTGACCCTAGTCTAACTTAAGTCAACTCTATTTTTAGTCACTTAGAAACTAGTTTTAATAGGAGGATTAAAGAATAGGTGCAATGGCTTGTGACTTAAGGATTTAATTTCATGACTTATACAACTTAGCCCATTGGCCCATTAGTGAAACCCTAAACCTAATTTTATTACTATGTGGCTGGCCAACCTAGGTTATTCCCCCTATTTAATCTCCTTTCCTTTGTTCTTGCCTCTTTTGTGCTCAACCAACTTCTTGAAAGGAAAGGTAAATCCCCACTTTCCCAAATTTATATTAATTCCATTTTAAATCCTTTTTTATCCAAATCTTTTGCAATAGTTTCTAATCACCCTCTATTTGATATTCATGGAGAGTGATTTTAGTTTTTGAGCAATTTGGAGGATTTGGCTAGCAACGAGAACCGTTTGATTTGGGGTTTTTTTTCTGGATCTTTGCAACCTATAGGTAAATCCTTCAACTTTCATTTTAATTCTGTTTTTCTTGTATGGTAGCCTAGATCTAGGTGTCCCCTAGCTGTAGTAAAGGTTTGGTGTCATTTGCATTTGGTTTCGTGTCCGTATCGGACACGTATCCATTTCATAGTCTAAGTGTTTGATGAAATGCCTGTGAGAAATTTTACTCTCTGTTTTTGAAATCTATTTGAATAGGAATGTTGCTTCTGATGTGTCTTGTGGTTTCCCTAACTTTGGTTCATATTTTGGTGTCGTGTCGTGTCCACACGAAGGCATGGACACGTGCGTGCGCGGTTCGGGTTCCCCTGCTGCTTGACTTCGTGTGTGCTGTGCACACTGTTCGTGAGCAGCTGCCACTTGGCAATGAGGAGGGGGCTGTGTCTGCGAGCCAGTCCCCCAAGCCCTATGACCAATGGTGTCGTGTCGGACACGCAGGGTCGCGTGCATGGGGAATGCACTGTCGCACGAACACGTGCGTTAGCCTACTGACACGGGTCTCGTATTGTGTCCTTGAGTCTCGTGGACACAGTGCAGGGTGTCAATGTCGTAGCCTTAGTAGTGGCGAACCTAAATGCACACCCACGTGTTGTGTCATGTCGTGTGTCATGTCCTAGACGCGAGTGCACGCGTGCACGAGACAGCGTGTCTGTATGTGCACGAGAGTGGTTCATATTGAGTGGACACACCGTATCCGGCTCTGGGTGATATGAGTTGACTCGAATAACACGTGCACATGTGTGTCTTTGATTATCAACCATTAAATTGTCATATTAACATGTTTTTAATTATCGATTTGCATTTTCCCCAATTTACTGATACATGACTCACTGTTTACTGATTTCTGAATTTAAATGTATTTTCAACCAATTTCTATGATTAAAATGCAAAGAGAAGTTTATTTACACATGTAGTAGACTGTTCAAATGTTGGGTTCAAGGTTAGCTAGGAGATTCATGGATTCGAATGGGTTTTGAACTGATGTGTAAACTGTTAACTGTTTAAAACTGGAAACACCAAATTGTCTTGTACTTGAATTCCTGAAAACTAATTTCCTGAGTTTTGACACCCATCCACTATATGTAATTCACTGTTTCACTGAGTTCATACATTACACCACTGTCCCTACAGATTTCCCGTTGACACTACACACCTTACACCCTCACACATTGACACATAGCATTGTTTCCTAAACACACCCTAGTAGCTATCTACTGTCACATTGACACACACAAACAAACTTATCTACTGTTCTCCATAACACACATTCACCACTGCCTTCACTCATTCAAATATGAGATTAGCCACACTCTAAAACCTGAGATTATTACACACTCTACTGATCCCCATGTTACACAACATCGTATCTCCTAAACGGTCACAGATACACACACACATTACCTAAAATGGAGAACTGTTACATGAACACACACATGTTAGTCGCACACACACACACACACACACTAACCTATCCACATTATACTGTTAACACACTATGATTGACACGCATAAGCTAAGGACACTGTTTTCCTATATTCACTACACACATACATATATGGTACACCCCCATTCACATAATATTGTATCACACATACACACATGCCCATTTACCCTATCACACTATATATATATATATATATATATATATATATAATATATATATATATATATATATATATATATATATATATATATATATATATGCTTGATAATAATAATGTGGTATATATGAGTATGTTATTTATATTAATTTAGTGTATGTATAATGTGTGAAATATGTGAGATATGGACTATATATGCCCTATAGCCTATGGCACATAGCCTATGTAGATTCATAGGTGATAGCCTATGTGTATGGCATGTATACACATGTGATTGTGTGTTGGTAGACTAGTATGGCCTTGTGATGGTGTGTACTTGCTAGAATAGGCTGGCTAGGCTTAGTGAGACTTTATTGGGTTAGGCTTGACCTAGTTGACCTAGTTTGACTAGTGTAGTTGACTAGAGTTGACCAAAGGTTGACTTTAGCCTAGATTGACCCCAAACATTATGTAGATGCATTGTAGAAATCTATTATACTATTTTGGACATGTAGTGACTTGTACTATTCCATAGGAGACAAACACCACTCCTCGAACAATATATTCTCTTCAGATAATCAGGATACCAGGCGAGTACATTCTCTGATCTCTTCATACTTGCCATGATCTATTTGCATGCTTTAGTTTACTTTACTTGATGCTGACGCCTGTATCACGGATTAGTACTATATGGATCTTGTCGTGCGATATTATCCCCTTAGCGGATACATCGGTTATTTTATGTTCGTATACTTTATCATGAGCATCATGTACTCCTTGTATTTGTGACATTCGTTTATAAATCGTATAAAATCGTGTACTCTCATGTGCTCACATGATCTTCATGTACAATCCTCATCATGTGTAATAACATTACTTGACTGGATCCTTGTGTATTGATTGGAGGCTGGGGAGTAGAAGTGGTTATGTACTCAATCTTGTAGCTTACTCGTGTATAACCTCCGTAGATTACTCGTGTATAACTTCATGCCGTTTACATAACCATCTTATGCTCTAAATCACTTAGTCACTTACATTTCTTACCTATTATGCATGTATTTCCAGTTATCAGATATTTTTCCTATTTCTTCCAGTATTTTCTGTATCTTACTCTATTGCTTGTCTTTTATATAATTTTATGCTACAAACTGTATTAGAGATATATATTCGTTCCTGTCCTGACTGGACCTGTTGAAAATATTACAGAGGATGAGGACGAGGCATTCTGTTTCACATATTATGGGACTACACTAGAGGATTGTTGTGACCTGGATCAGCAGTAGGACCCCTTAGCAGTGGATGACACACCATTAGTTTAGATTAGTCATTTTCAGATATACTTATTTACTCTAATGATTACTGTATTTGAGATTTAGGATATTTTCTGGATTTGTGATATCGTAGACACTTAGACTTCTATCTGGTTATATCTCTGTGGATTCATTTGTTTTCATATCTATCTATCTTATCGTTTTCTGTCTTAGATGTGATTGAGACTGTATTCTGCTATGTCACCTCCATTCGGAGTGTATATACTATATATGTACCTTATATTGTTAGATGATTGACCTAGGACAGCGTTCTACCACCGATACTACGGCGGAGGCTGGACGTACCCACGTCTCATGCCCTTACTCTAGGGTGCGGGTCGTGACACATTTTTAGTGGTGGCCCATATAGGTCTAGTTTTATGTAGTGGTATTCGAACTAGAATATCACTACAGCCTGCAGTAGGATTAGAATATTTTGAAGGTACTCAATCGTACTAGGAAAAACTCCTTATCAGATTCCGTATATCTATATTTTGCTGCTTATTGTCTTCCTTTGAATATAAACTGTCATTCTTTGATATTTTTGACTCATTCTCAGAAATTGTTTCTTATTTGATCTGTGTCTCCAGGATGGTTGAGACGAGATCACATCGTCCAGGACCGTGGGACGCTGATGAGAGGTCTGCAACCTCTCGTCCTCAGCAGCCAGCTCCCGGTACCGCAGCCCTAGTCATGCCAGCTGGGGTGGGTGTTTCAGCAGCATTCGGAGGAGCTCCTCCACCAGTTAGGAGGCAGAGCCCGTCCTGAGATCCTTCCGCCGCAGCAACCTCCAACTGTGGGGATGTAGATGCTGCTCATCTATTCTTCTGTATAGAGAGGATTCTAGAGTCTCATCAGCAGCAGCAGCAGCGTCAGACTGTCGACTTCTGTCAAGGGATTAACGAGGCACATCAGCTGGTCCGTACGACTGTGGAGATGGTTTCTGCTCAGGGGGCACAGCAGCAGCCTCGTCGGAGGGAGAAGGATATCCAGGACTTCCAGAAGATGCATTCTAGAGACTTCCTGGGCACAGAAGGCATTCACTATTCGAATGATTGGATTGAGCATATCGAGGAGGTTTTCCGGCTGGCAGAGATACCAGCCCGACTTCATATCGAGGCGGCGGGCAGTCAGATGAAGGACTTAGCCCATACTTGGTACCAGACAGATCCCCGAGTGGGAGTAGAGGGTCAGACATGGGAGCAGTTCAAGGAGATGATCAAGGAACAGTTCTTTCCAGATGTGGCACTAGGAGGCATTGAGGCGCAGTTTGAGAGTCTAGTTCAGGAGAACTAGACAGTTGTTGAGTACGTCGGAGAGTTTTGTAGGTTTGCCAAGTTTATTGATGATCTGACAGAGAAGACGAAGGCTAGGAAGTTCCGTCGAGGGTTAATCAGGGAGGTTCGGTCACTGCCTAAGAGTGACTGGAATGCTACCTTCGCAGAGATCTTTACTGGAGCTATGGCAGTGGAGGATGACCTATGGTTGAAGCTGAAGAGAGGTCGGGACTTCCAGGAAGCTAGCAGCAACGGAAAACTCAACCCGATCAAGGAAGAATTCATACTTCGAAAGTTTGTCGTAAAGCTCTTCCTTCTTGAGAATCTTCAGAACCACTCTCAAGTGCTCCTTATGCTCCTCTGGGGTCTTTGAATACATAAAGATGTCGTCGATGAACACCACCACGAACTTGTCCAAGTACTGATGGAACACCTTGTTCTTCAGGTTCATGAACACCGTCGGGGCGTTGGTTAACCCAAATGGCTTCACCATAAACTCAAACTGGCCATACCGTATCCTGAATGCTCTCTTCGGGATATCCTCCTTTTTTACTTTTACCTTATGGTAATTAGACCTCAGATCAATTTTGGAAAATACCATCGCTTCGTTCAACTGATCGAATAGATTATCGATCTTCGACAGTAGGTACTTGTTCTAGACCATGAGGTTATTGAGAGCCCTATAGTCGATACACATCTGTACCGACCTATCCTTCTTGGATACAAAAAGCATCGGTGCACCCTACTGTAAAGAACTCGATCGGATGATGCCTTTGTCCTACAACTCATCTACCTGCTTCTTCAACTCCACCAGCTCGTTGTTGTTTACTCTATAGACGTGCTGAGATATCGACTCTGCGCCGGGCACGAAATCGATAAAAAAACATCTCTGTCCGATGGTAGTCCTGGCAACTCCTCCAAAAAGACATCCATGAACTTAGCTATCAATGGATGTGGCACCGTCTGTTTCTCCACTGAAACCCCACAGAAGACCCCGCTGCTCTGCTCCGCCTTTCGTCTGGCGAACTCGAACTCTGGCTCCATTGACACTCTAAAAGAACTCTGCCTCCGCGATAATCTATACTGGCATGATGCCTGCTCAGCCAATCTATCCGAGTACAATATCGTAGTTCAGTATGGCATTATGAACAAACTCACATCCAGCTCTCGGCCTTCTAAAACAACTCTCTGAACCTTGCAAATATCACTAACTAGGATAATACTACCCCCAGTTGTGATCTTGTAAGTCCTAGGCAACGATTTAGAAGCAAGATGGTGTCTAACAGCAAAAGATACAGGCATAAAGCTATAGAAAGCACATAAATCAGACAAAGCAAATAAGGAAATAGAGTCGAGAGGAACAGAACCTGCGATCAGATCTCCCACTACATCTGCATCCTCAGCTTCCATGGCGAAAGCTCGCCCCTGCTGGCCTCCTCCTCTAGCTTACTGCGGGATAAACCTTTGCTGCTGAGTCTGCAACGGTCCTTTCTGCTGCCCTGTCGGAGCCCTAGCTCCTACTTTCAGAACTATACGTCCTGAAGACTAGGGATACTCCCTCACCTGATGCTCTACTGAGCCGCAAAGTAGGCACTTGCCTAGCCTTTTTCTGCAGTCATTCCACCCGTGCCCTGGCTTCTTGCAGAAAGGGCAAATAATGGTCTGCTGCTGTCTATGTGCCTGCTAGATCTGCCTTTGCTGCTGCTATGCCTACTGAAAAGGTGTACGACCCTGACCCTGAAACTGCTACTGCTGGAAAGGCCTCTTCTGAAAGTGGGTCCACTTGGTCGGCCCTGCACTGCTACTGGCTCTTGGCTCCATGTGTATTACGACCTCTCTTCAGTTTCAGCTTTAGGTCGTCCTCTGCTGCCACAGCCCCTGCTAGAATCTCCTCAAGGGTGGCATAAAGGTCGCTCTTGGTCAAGGACTTGACTTCCTTGACCAGGACCTTACAGAACCATCTAGCCTTCACTGACTCGCTAAGGCCCTCCATAAATCTGCTTAGGCGAAAGAACTCTCCAGCGTACTCCTCCATGGTGAGATTCCCCTGAACCAGGCTCTCAAACTGCGTCTCCAAGGTGCCAAGTGTTGTGTCGGGGAAGGACTTCTCCTTGAAAATCTTCTTGAAAGCCTTCCAACTCTGCCCCTCAGTACCAACTCTATGGTCGGTATGATACCAAGTATGGGCAAGATCCTGCATCTGGTTGCCACCGCCTCAATCTGTATCCCTGCTAGTATAAGTGTAAGACGGAAGATCTCCTCTATATGCTCAATCCAATCATCAGCATGTAGGAAACCCTTCTTACCCTTGAAGTCTCTAGGATGCATCTTTTGGAACTCGAGAATGTTTGAGGTCCTCGGATGATGAATCTGGCCTTCCTGCGGTTGGATAGTCACCCTCTCTACTGTCGTCATGGCAAGCTGATCGACATTGTCTATGCCTTGCCTCATGTCAGCAGACTGGTGGTGATGAGGCTCCAACATCTCTCTAAAAAAGGCAAAAAATTGTGCTGCATCGACTGATCCCGGAGATGGGTGCTGCTGAAGTACATCTGGGATAATTGGAGTAGGTCTCCGGACGAGTGGAGGTGCACCCCCAAGTGCTGTAGACGCTCAACATGTGAAGAAAGGAGGGGAGCTGCGGTCCCAGGGCCTTGCTGAATCGGGCGAGAGGTGGCAGACCTCTCAGTAGTATCTCATGGGCTAGAGCGATGTGACCGTGTCTCTACCATCCTGAAGACAGGTCAAACAAGGAAATCAATACTGAGCATAAGCGATATAATCAAAGGAGGACAGTTTATTCCAAAGGAAAGCAATTAGCTACAAGAATTTAGATGACAAGAATTAGATAAGAGTTTTTCCTAAATGTGATTGAGTACCTTAAAACTTATATCCTGTATCCTACTGCAGGTTGTAGTGATACTCTAGTTCGAGTACCACTACGAACTGAGACGTAAGTCAGAACTCTAGACCAGCATGGGCCACTACTAAAAATGTGTCATGACCCGCACCCGGTATAGGGGCACGAAATGTTGGTACGTCCAGCCTACGCTATAGTATTGGCGGTAGTAAGCTAACCTAGGTCACAACATCTAACACAGTATAAATGTACTTGTAAAGAATATACTCTCCAATCGAAGGACAAAATGGAAGGTATAACTCAATCACAAATCTAAGATGGATAAATAGCACGATAAGATAGATATGATATCATAGAGTGCCATACAACTAGAAGAAATAAGTCTAATTATTTAACAACACAAAATCCCAACATTTGAATAGTATATCTCATGAAATGATAATATAAAGTAGGCTAAATTACAACTTGATACCCTCAACTATCTAAAATGTTCAACTTGATACCCTCAACTTTGATAGGTACTAACTTAATACCCTCAACTATATAATAGTTTTATATTGATACCCAAAATTTTAAAAATGACAAAAATATCCCTCCCTTCTTCTTCCATGCGAGCCCCTCCCCCCACCCCCCGGTGCCGCCCCCGTGCACCCCTCCCCGTGGTCGTGGCCCCATGCCCCCCTCCCCCGCCTCCGGCTGCTTCCCAAGCACGCGATCCCGCCGCCTTTCGCAACTCCAGGCAGGCCAATGTGGGGTGGGGAGAGGGGAGTTCGCGAGCTGGAGGGGAGGGGAAGTCGCCGACGGGAGGGAGGAAGAGGGGGTGGGGAAGGTCACCGGCGGGAGGGAGGGGGGCGGCGGAGGTCGTCGGTGGAGGCAGGAGGGGGGAAGGTCGCCGACGTGGGGGGGAGGTCTTCGGCCGGACGCATGAGGGAGGGGGGAAGTTCGTCGTCGGGAGAGGAGGGTGGGGGGAGGTCGTCGACCGGGGGCAGGAGGGGGGGCGTTGGAGGAGAGGGACAATTTTGTCAATTTTTTTTTCAGGGTATCAAGTTAGCACCTATCAAAGTTGTGGGTATTAAGTTGTAATTTAGCCAATAAAGTAAGATAAGATAAGCCTAGTAGTCTATCCTAGGTAATAGGGTAGCATCCTCAGCGCAAGCTGGATCCTTTTGAGGGTCCAGGTCACAAGTGTTATCTATACCAGCTCTGTAATAGGTGGGGCAGAACTCCTCCTCGTCCTCTGTATTATTTTCAACAGGTCTAGTCAGGACAGGCCCGAATACATAACTCTGACGCAGATCATATCATGGTAGAAAATATAAAACCAGTAATAAAATAATATACATGAAGTGTTGTAAGAGATGTACATAAATATTAAGAGAGGTATATAAAAGCAAAAAATATATATATGGGAAATAAGAACTGTAAGTGAGTATAAGTGATTTAGAGCACAAGATGGTTATATAATTTGCTTGATTTGTACATGACTATGTTACAGAGTTGCACATGAGTACTTACTTTGGAATTGATCACATAACCACTTCTACTCTCTCGTCCTCAATCAATACATAAGGATCTAGTCAAGTTATGTTACATACATGATAGTTTTATACATGAAGCACATGTGAACATAAGAGTACATGAGAGCACATGAGTGTACATGAATAATGAGAGTACAAGGAATACATGATGTTTGTGAAAAGTACATGACATAATGTATCCGATGCACCCGAGGGGGATAACATCTCATGAAAAGATCTATATAGTAACAATCAGTGATAACAACGTGACAACATCAAGAAAAGTAGTCTAGAGTAAGAATATAAGTCCTAGAAAGTATGAAATAATCATAGCATGTACTAGCATGATATCATGATTGACTGGTGAGAACAGATGTCCGAACTGGAGTAACTGAGTCATATTTAGAGCAACACAGGTTACAATGTAATCTAGATGTAATAAATAAAGTTTACAATGCATTCTACATAATTTTAGGCTATTCTAGGTCAAAGTAAACTCTTGGTCAACTCTTGTCAATATTCTAGTCAAACTAGGTCAAGCTATTTAGGGTTTACTCAAATTCTCGTCAACAAGTCCAATAAGCCTATTGGTCAATTTCTAGGGTTTACAACTCATAGGCTACTGTATACTAGGATACTCAAGATACCACATATATAGCCTAACAATATATACCACCCATATGTAAGCTATATATATATATATATATATATATATATATATATATATATATATATATATATATAAAAATATACATATATATATATATATACATATATATATATATATATATATATATATATATATATATACCAACTAGACTTACCGAAACTCAACCTATCTCAGAAAACTAAGACAACTACATATGAACTCCATCAATGAGTGTGAACTCTATTCTCTAGAAACTTGTGAATAGCTGACACCTATATAAAGTATACATATACATATCAAGCTCAACCAAACACTCAGCTGCTATCTATATACTCAATCCCATACATATATCTAAAATCAAACTCAACCTCTAAAACTCAGGAAACTTGAGAATAACATCTCAAGACCTAAACAACATCTAACAAAACCCAACTGAACAAACCAACTGATACTAATATCTAAGCGATATGTAACAACCCAAACAAAGAACACAAACACACACACACACACACACACACACACACACACATATATATATATATATATATATATATATATATATATATATATATATATATATATATTTCAAACCGAACGTTTATTGATGTATCGGGCGCAAAATGTCGAAGCCTATATAAGTAAGCACGTCTAGCGCGAAGAAGCAACAAAAGCTAATAACCAAACCGAGCGCCAGAGGGCACTGTAGACGGGCTAGCGCAAAGCCTACCAAAACCGGTCCGAGGAGTGGGAGAAGCGGTTCTTGAGTTTAAGAATTTGACAGATGGTTTCGCGGATCAGTTGAGCCGTGTTGTTTTGGCAGTCTTCATACCTGAATTTGTTCCGGTTCTTCCAGAGCACCCAAATACTAGAGGCTGCAGTGATCTGATGATAATGGGAGTCGCCCCAGATGACCAGGGGATCGTTCAAGCCCCCGGGCCGATGCCTCTTCCTGCATCGACGAGCAAGGTCACGCCAAATCTGGTTAGCGAGATCTCAGGAGAGCAGGATATGCTCCGCTATTTCTGGTTTGTGGAAGGTACAGTAGTGACAGCTGGATGCTAGGCTGAAGCTTATGGTGGTTAGGGAGTCATCGGTTGGGAGCTTCCTGTGCTGAGCTCTCCAGATCAGGAAAGACCACTTAATAGGTATACACGTTTGCCAGAAGGGAGCGATCAAAGTGTACGACACGCCTCCGGTCCTGACCTTGCGCCTGGCTGAAGCCAACAAAAATGAACCTCCGACGTTGGGGGCCCAAATAAGGGTGTCTGGAAGATCGTTGATTCGCACGTCCGCGATATTGATCTCGATCGTCGCCTCCGTTCCGATCCAGTCTCAGATGCGTTCCTATCTCCAATCCAAAGCGCTGCTCCATAGATCCCAGATCATGTAGTTCGATGGGGCGTTTGGGGAGGGATGGAACACCGTATCACTAATCCAACTTTTGTAGCAAGGCGACGAGGTACCGTTGCTAAGATGCAAGCGGATTAGGGGTTCAGCTAGTTGACGACCGCAAAGAATACGATGGCAGGATGCTGAGAAATGGTTGTTGGCCACCGCCGATGCTGGGTGTACATATGGGAAATATCTACCTTTCATGGATCGCGTCCAGAGAAAGCTATTTGATTTAATATTCCACCAGAATTATATGGAGCAGGCGTCCACAATATGCGTTAATTTGATGAATCCGAGGCCCCCTTCGTCCGTCGATTTGGCCATCGAGTCCTAGCTGGCCCAGTGGTGCTTATCTTTACCATCATGATGACCCCAGAAAAAGTTGGCGAAGAGACTTTCCCGGGAGGAAAGCACCTTCGAAGGTGGGGAACTGACGGCCAGGGTGTAGATAGCGATGGACGACAGAATGTGCTTGATGAGGATCATCTTCCTACCTGGAGAAAAAGTAGTGTTGTACCAGCCCTCGATCTTCTTCCTAGTCTTGTTAACGAGCCCGCTGAAGATGCCTGAATTAGATCTACCGTACACCAATGGGCATCCCAGGTAGGTGAACGGTGGGTATGCAGTGGTGAAGGAGGTGAGATTGGTGAGAGTGGCCGAGTGGCTCCTATCGGCTTTATGGTGGGTATAAATGACACTTTTATCGCGATTGATCCATTGACCGAAACATCTGGTGTATTTTTCCAGGATGTTACAGACCACCTCCACAAATTTGACGTCACCGGAGGAGAAGATGAGGATGTTGTCGGCATAGGCAAGGTGGGTGATTAGGAGACAGCCGTCGATAGTGTAATAGTGGTGGAATCTGGGGATATTGGCTATGCCATTGAGATTTTTGCTAAGAGCTTCGGCGATGATGATGAATATGGTAGAGGAAAGAGGGTCTCTTTGGCGAAGCCCTCGGCTGTATTTGAAAAAACCTTCAGCTTAACCATTAATGACAATGGAGAACCATGAGTTGTTGATGGATCTGTATATGATGTCTATCCATGTTTCGAAGAAGCCATATGCCCTGAGGACCCAAATTAAGAATTGCTAGTCCAGGCGATCATAGGCCTTCTCCATATCAAGCTTGATGGCGATATTACCCCCCCCGGACAGGAATTTCATGTATGTAATCATCTCTTGGGCTAGGAGAATATTATTTGTGATGTTCTGCCCTGGGACAAATTCGCTTTATTCCTCGGAGATGATCTAGGGGAGGATGTGGGCCATGCGACTGGCGATGATTTTGGAGATGATTTTATTGGCGAAGGTGCATAAGCTGATCGGTCTTAAATCTTTGAAGGTCTCCGGGTTGTCTCTTTTAGGGATTAAGATGTGGTTGGCACGGGATAAAGATTTTGGATAGCACGCTCCTTGGAAGAAGGCGGTAGCGGCTTCGATCAAATCGGTGTGAATGATGTTCCAACAGGACCTGAAGAAAACCACAGAGAATTCGTCTGGACCAGGAGCGCTGTGTTCGTCAAGGGTCCAGACCGCGAACTTAACTTCCTCCGCGGAAGGAGGGGTTAATAGAAGTTTATTATCCTGCTCTTCTATTAATGGAGGGACCTTCGCTAGGATGATCTCGTCTTTGGCGACGACGTCTTTAGTAAAAAGTTTAGAGTAAAAGTTGGCAACAGTCGCCTAGATGGTCCACTGATCTTTGAGTAAGGTGTCGTTATAGTCAGAGATTTAGTGAAGAGTGAGTTGACGCCTGCGTCTCGTAATGCAGGCATGGAAGAAAGCGAAGTTTCTGTCGCCCTTGATGTCCTAAGTCAATCTGGCTTTCTGCTTTCAGAATTCAGTCTCCACTTTCAGACGGGATTTAAGGACAACCTTGTTAAGGTTAAGTGTGGCTCGGTTCTCTGAAGATCCATCCGTGACAAATCTAATCTTAGCATGAGTGACATCGTCCTCCGTATTCTTGATTTCTTGGAAGATGTTACCAAATACGAGTTTACTCTAGGAAGTCAGGGCACTCCTGGTAACGTTAAGTTTGACGACCATTCTGATAAGAGGGCCGGGGTTGTTCGTTGAGTTCCAGGCTTATGCAACGATGTTTTGGAATTGAGGGTCATGTCTCCAGAGGTCCAAGAATCGGAAGGGTTTTTTAATCGGGTTGGTGATGTTGCTGACCTCTATGAGGAGGGGGAGTGGTCAGATTTAGTGGTGTTGAGGTAGGATAGGTTGGAGATGAGATTCATATCGGACCACCGGTTGTCTACAAGAACACAATCCAGGCGGCAATATTGGCGACGAGCTCCATCTTGCAAGTTACACCAGGTAAAGGAGTTGGCGGAGTAGGGGAGGGGGTGTAAGTTGGCCTGAAAAATGAAGGAGTTAAAGTCGTTCAACGCCGGTTGGTAGGGAGGGCGCCCCATCGACTTTCCTCGATGCAAAAGATTGTGTTGAAATCCCCAATACAAAGCCACGGGAGGCTGTTGAGGGAACTGTGGGTATCCATAAAGGTGTTCCAGAGCTGCTTACGCTCGAAGTAATCCCGGATGTCGTAAACTGCAAAAATGAGGGAACTGGAGGAGAGGGCTGGGTGTTCAATCCAGCACGAGAGCGCCTGGTCGGAATCAAGGACGGTACCCAACAAGCATTCATCGGAGAAGAGGATCCAGATGTCATGGCATCCAGCAATGGTGTTCGAGAAACCGAGCTGAAATTGGATGGATTTGAGTTTTCTGTGGGCGATTTTATGTTCGATGATAATAATAATGTCGATCCGGTAGATTTTGATGAGGGAGATTAATCTCCTCTTAGTTGGTTTGTTGGCCAGCCCTCTGACGTTTCAAGTTAGGATGTTAAGCATTAGCATGATTACGATTGGGGGTGGGGTTGAGCTTTGAAGCTGACCGTATGGTCATGATCGAGGGCTTTTTGGCTATTTTTTCTTCTTCTTGTTTTGATGGGTAGTGGAGGCCCTTTGGGATACTGTAGGAGTGGCTGCTGTTGAGTCTTCGATTCCTGAGGCGATCCCCGGGGTGTTGGCAAGTTCTGTCTCGATCTCAGCCAGAGCGCTGAGAGGGTTGTTGGGGTTAAAGAAGCCGGCGTCCTGAGCTTAACGAATCCTGGCCTCATACTTAAGGCCTAAAGACTGTGCCGCCGCGACCGGGAGAGGCGAGGAAGGAGAATCGACAAGGGCTGGGAGGGAATTCAACGCCTGCCTATAGTCCCCAGAATTGCTCGAGTCTTCAGCGGAAAGACCGTCGGCGTGCTCTCCGCCTTCATTAGTCTTTGACTTGTCAGCGAAAGGACCATCGGCGTGCTCTCCACCTTCAATAGTCATAGACTTGTTGGGGAGGGGGATAGACTGTTCTTCGACCACTGGAGGGGAGCTTAGGATCTTGAATTTGTTGAGGAGGGTAATGCCTCTTGGCTTATCTGGTACCATGATACTATTTACCGTAGTAGGTACGCGAGGACTGGGGGAGCCGTCGCTTTCAGTGAAATGAGAGTGTGAGTTGGGGAGGTGAAGAATAGGGCCTGAAGTGGGGAGATGGGTTGTCCTCGGGGGTTGAGTCTTAGTAGATGCTTTCTTTTTGAGCTCGGGGTGGATTTTGAAGCAATGCTTCGAGAGGTGGCCTCTGATCTGACAGTACATGCAGAAGATGATGCTGTTGTCGTACTCAAGCGCTTGTAGGTGAGCCCATCCCCCTAGCTCGAGCTGAATAAGTGAGGGTGGGTCGACGGATAGATCGATCTCTACGTAAATCTTAGTGTAGTTTCCTTTGGTGAGATTGCGAGTTTCGTCGGCAATAGCGACAAGGGTCCCGAAGGAGCCGGCGATCCTCTTGAGAGCTGTGGGAGCGAAGCAGACAAGAAAAAGTTTCTGCAAGGCTATCCACGTCGAGATAAACTTTGAGTCGATGTTGGGGTTAAAACTGGAGGATTATTTAGCGATCTTCACGCTAAGGGATCCGATGTTGGTAGTGCCCTTAGCCCATACCAAGGAGAGTCGGTGTCAGATGAGAGGTAGAGGAATATATGTTTTGAATCCACCGGTGCAACCTTGTAAGCTGAAGAGAGGCCCCAGCCTGCAATGGGTTCCTGTGTGACTGGAAGGTTAGGGCATCCGGACTGGAATTTCAGCACAAAGGCCTTCGAGAAGGATGAGGATAATGAGAAAATTTTATCGGTGGAGAATAGCACGCTGATGGTTTGACCTTCGGGGGGGGTTGGGAACTCGTACTCTGGGAGTTCAATAACTATCTTTTTGGGGGGCGACTGCGAGAGTCTGTCCGGACGCAATATCTCTACGAATGTGCAACATGATGGCGTTGGCGAATGGTGCCCGGGGGTTGGGGAATAAGGATTGAGGTATAGAACGGATGCTTTATCTTGACCCGTAGGGGATTCACTCGGTAGAGGGCTACGCTCAACGAGTTTTGCAAGGATTGGGCCCACAGGTAGACCGAAAAGAGCAGGCGCCTGACAGCCCATTGGTGGATGGGCGCATGCGTGCTTGGTTGCGCCCTCAGGCCAATAGCCGACAGCAAGGGACTGGGGCACATGTTTGGGTCCATGTCGGGAGCATGAGGGCTGGATAGCACCCTCAGGCGCATAGCTGGGCTGTGGGGAGGGGAAGGGATGGCGACCCGACTCCACTTGCGCATAGCCGTTGGCAAGAGGGGGCACATGGCGGACGTAAGATGGCGCATGAGCTGCCGGGTTGGAGGGCGCATGGGCACCGACTGATGTCCTGGGCGCATAGCCCCTCTGGTGGGGCGCATGCGCAGGCGCGAGGAAGGGGCATATAAGCGCGCTGGCGGAGTGCAGGCGCATGGCTCCCCAAGGGGGAGCGGGCGCATGCTTGAGCGGGAGTTTCGAATTTTTTAAATTCAAATTCGAACTCAGAGGGCCCGGCTTCTCAGAGGTGGGAATCCTCAATGACCCTCGGAGCGGACAGGCAAAGGCTGCGCGCCGTCGTTAAGGGTGGGGGCCACCGAAGAGGCGCCGCCGCACCGGAGCGGGGGACCAGAGGGGGCTGAGCTCCTCTAGGAGCGGGCGGAGCATCCGAAAGGGGAGGGGATCCAATAATGGCGGGATAGGAGGCCAGGGATATGGCCGTCGGCGGCCACCTAAGCTTCGGGGCGATACCGGTGGAGGGGAGGCCTACCAAGGCGAGCTGGACTAGGGTCCAGGCCAGCGACGAGATGGAGCATCTAGGAGCGTGGCTGCGATCGTCGGACGCGCGAGCCTCCCGTCGCCGGGGGAGGTACGGATCCGCCCGGGCTTGACGATCCCGGCCCCAACGTCTGGAACGGGCGGCGAGAGAGCACGCCGATCGTCCATGGTTGCGGGGGGGGGGAGGGGAGAATCGTCGAAGGAAAGGTGGAGTGGGGGAGCAGCTTGCATTGAGAGCTTATAAGTTTTATATATATATATTTATATATTTTTTAATATATAAATATATATATATGTATATATATGTATATATATATATATATATATATATATATATATATATATATATATATATATATATATATATATATATATATATATAAAATATATATATATATATATATATATTTATATATATATATATATATATATATATTTTTTTTATATATATATATATATATATATATATATATATATAAATATATATATACATATATATATATATAAAAAAAATATATATATATATAAAATATATATATATATATATATATATATATATATATATATATATATATATATATATATATATATATATATATATATATATATATATATGTATACATATATATATATGTATATATATATATATATATATATATATATATATATATATATATATATATATATATGTATATATATATTTTTTTTTTATATATATATATATGTATATATATATATATATATATATATATATATATATATATATATATATATATATATATATATATATATATATATATATATATATATATATATATATATATATGTATATATGTAAAAAAAAAAAATATATATATATATAATATATATATATATATATATATATATATATATATATATATATATATATATATATATATACAAAATATATATATATATATACAAAAAAAATATATATATATATATATATATATATATATATATATATATATATATATATATATATATATATATATATATATATATACACATCAAAAAAAAAAAAAAAAAAAAAAAAAAAAAAAAAAAAAAAAAAAAAAAAAAAAAAAAAAAAAAAATATATATATATATATATATACACATCATCGAACAGATGCCCCTGATCTTACGGTACTGCCAGATGACCTCTCTAATGATCTGATCGGCATTGTACTGGTAGCCCTCATATCTCGTCTTGTTACGATTCTTCCAAATGACCCATGTAGCGGCTGCTGCTACGATCTGGTGACCATGGGAGGCGAAGGCCCATCCAACCATGAGGTCATTGAAGCTCCCTTCTCCCTGAGCCCTTCTGTACCGCTGAGATAGCACACTCCATACCCTGACAGATAATTCCCCTGACAAAAGATGTGGTCGACGGTTTCCGTCTGATGCTCTGAGTAGCAGTTGCAGACATATGCTAAGCTGAATCCTATAGTGTGCAGATTATCGTCTGTGGGTAACTTCTTACGAAAGGCTCTTCCAATGAGGATGGACCACTTCTTTGGGATGCATGTCTGCCAGAAAGTGGCGATGATCAGTGATGGCGATCCGCGACCGCGGGCTACTTGTCTGGCCGAGCTCTCTGTAAAGCCTCCTGAGGGGTCAGTCGACCACCGCAGCTCATCTGCTTCGTTGCCAATCTTCAGGCCTCGACGACGGATGCATTCTTCAGCCTCATCACCGGCCCAATTACGGATCCTACTCCAATCCCAATCGTTACTGGAGGAATCGCAGAAGTCCTTGATCCTGCTGTTCCCTCAGCCCGCTGTATGGCTGGGGAGCAAGGTTTTCCCAGCCCAACGTTCAAGAAAGGTCGATGATTCTCCATCGCCTAAATGTAGGCGTATCACCGGTTCGGCCATAATGTGCCCAATGAGGATGCGCCGCCATGCCATCGATGATCTGCTGTTGGGGATGGCCTGAGATGGGTAAATGTGTTTGAAGTATCTGGCCTTTATGAATCTAGCCCATAAATTCTGACTCGTTCGAAGCTTCCACCACAGCTTCATCGAGAAAGCATCAACAATGTGCGAGAGTCTGGCAAATCCTTTGTCTCCTTCCTCAGTAGGCCTAGCCATGGTATCCCAAATCGCCCAATGATGCTTTATGTGGCCGTCGTTGTGACCCCAAAAGATGTCGCACATAATGCTTTCATTCAAGCAGATCACCTTTTTGGGAGGGGAACACGCTGCCAGGGTATATATAGGAATGGATGTGAGCACGTGGTTGATGAGGGTCATCTTACCGCCTGGGGATAAGGTAGCGTTGTGCCACCCCTCTAGTTTTTTTTCCTGATTTTGTTAATCAGCCCGTCAAAAATGCCTGCATTAGATTTATCATACACCAGGGGACATCTAAGGTATAGGAACGGAGGCTGTTCAGTGGAGAAAGAGGTGATATTGGAAATGTTAGCCGTGCTCTCTCTCCTGATGTTGTGGTGTGCGTATATGACACACTTTACGGTGTTGACCTTCTGACCGGAGCAGGATGAATATCTCTGGAGGGTGTTGTGGACCACATAAACCGATTCGACATCCCCGGATGTAAAGATGAGGATATCGTCTGCATATGCTAGGTAGGTGATGATCGGGCAGCCGCTGGCGGTATGAAAATGCTGGAAGTTCGGGATAAGGATCAGGTTGGCGGAGGATATGCCTCTGGAGTAAGTCGCTTCCTGAAAGAATGCTATGACTGCTTCATGGACGTCCTTCTTGATAATGTCCCTACATTCTCGAAAGAAGACCCCCGAGAATCCGTCAGGTCCAGGCTCACTGTGGGCATCTAGAGCCCATACCGTATCTTTAACCTTCTGCTCGGACGAAAAGAGTTCTAGCTGTATGTTGTCATTGTCGTCAATGAGGCTGGGGATATCGGCCAAAAGGTTGTTGTCTCTGTGAACCCTTTCTTTGGTGAACAGCTGAGAGTAAAAATTAGCGGCCGCCGCTTCGATATCCCGTTGGTTACAGATGATGTTACCAGAATCATCGGTGATCTAGTGCAGGGTTAGCTTCTACTTGCGACCGTTAGCACAGATGTGGAAGTAGGCCGTGTATTTGTCCCCCTCGTTGTCCCATTTCAGCCTCGCTTTCTGTTTCCAAAATTTTGTTTCAACTTTCAGCCAAAATTTATGAATGGCTTTGGTGAGGTTAAGGGCGGTCCTGGCTGCTGGCGATCGATCAGTCATGAAGAGCGCCTCTGCACGAGTGACATCATCTTCGGCTACGCGAACCGCCTAAAAATATCTTCGTACGCCTGTTTACTCCAAGCCGCAATGGCTTTTCTCGTCGCCTTAATCTTGCTGGCTACCCTGATCAGCGGGTCTACGTCGTCCGCATGGTTCTATGCTTCTGTAACGAAACTCTTGAATTGAGGGTGTTCGCTCGAGAAGTCGAGAAAATGGAAGTTCTTTTTGATATGGTTGGAGAAGATATTGATTTCAACCAGCAGGGGAGCATGATCGGACTCGCTAGCGTTGAGATGAGAAAGTCTGGAGCTAATACCCAAACCATGCTAGGGGGTGTTTGTGAGAGCCCTATCAAAGCGGGAATATTGCCGACGATCACCTTCCTGCATGTTACACCAGGTGAACGCATTACCTGAGAACTGGAGCGAGGAGAGGTTGGCATTAAAAATAAAGTTTTTTAAGTCTTGTATGGCCACCAGACTTCTCCTATCTACAAGTGATGGCATTAAAGTCCCCAATACAAAGCCAAGGGAAGTTAATGTGGTTGAAGTGGATGTCGAGGAGGTCGTTCCATAGCTGTTTGCATTCATTAATGTAAAAAATTCCATGAATTGCAGACAGAATGGCGCACTTGGAAATGTAGGGATGTTCTATCCAGCACGAGAGAACCTGCCTGGAATCCTGGATAACTCCGATCTGAACATCCGACGAGCTGAGGATCCAAATGGCGTGGTTGCCAGCCACGGCGTTGTGGAAACCTAATTGAAGCTGGATGGATATTATTTTCTTAAGGGGGATCTTGAGTTCGAGAATGATCAAAATGTCAATCTTGTGTAGTTTTTTGAGGGAAGTAAGCCGCCTCTTGGTGGGTTTATTCGCCAGACCTCGAACATTCCAGATAAGGATGTTAAGCATTAATGCTGGAGTTGGGGGCATTTTTTATCTGCTTGGCTGCAGATCTTGTGCGTATAGTTGACTCTGTAGTATTATTATTTTTGGGGTAGATGGGTGCCGTCATGGCCAAGGACATGTCACGGATTGGATCCTCGACTTCGGTGGAGTAGGTGTCCTTTATGGGTTCGAGCCTTTCTCCCATGGAGTCCAGTATAGCCTCGCCGGGGGGTATCATGAGGGTGTCTTTTATGAATCCTGATTGCTCTCCTGCTGTCTAGAGGGGGAATCCTGCAGCCATGACCTGTAGACCTCTCAGGACCTGTTCTGGACCCAGGATCATAAGAGCTTCATCTACGGTGTTCACATCACTTGGTAGATGGCTGACAGGGGGCTCGGTAGGGACATATATGAGGTCTTGGGAGGCTTTCGTGCCAGCATCCAAGGGGATATCACTGGGTAATGCCATCTCAGAGGTCGGTTTCAGGGGCTTGTGAGGGACCTCAATGATGACATTCGCCTGCGAGGGCTCGGTGGCTTCCGAATCCAGGACATCGAACTTATCGGAGAGGGATAGGGATGTAGAAGTGCTGTGAACCGTATCTATGCCGGGGGAGGTAACCTTGACTGGCGTGCCTTCGCGGTCGACGAACCTAACGTGGGTGTTTGGGAGCAGAAGCAGCGGAGGGGGGGCTGCGACTGTTTATTATTGTCGACCTTACTTGGATCGTCTTTTCGGACGGTATTCCTCTTGAGCTCAGGGTGCAGACAGAAATAGTGTTCTGCCAGGTGTCCTCGCAGATGGCAGTGTTTGCAGAAAATAATGTGGTTGTCGTAGACTATTCGCTGGATGTGCATCTGGTTGCCCAGCTCAAGGAGATGTGATTGGGGGGCTCATTTGTGAGGTCGAGTTCCACACATATCTTAGCATTGTGAGCTTTAGTTAGGTTTCTAGTTTCTTCTGCTGTGGCCACGTATGTCCCGAAAGAGTTGGCGATCCGTCTGAAGGCCGCGGGGACGAAGCAGATGAGGGGAAGGTTTGGGAGGGTCACCCAGGTCGCAACCTTCGCTAAGTCTTCTTTGGTGTTAAAGTCCGGAGACCACCTGATAATCTTCATAAGGTGAGAGTCCATCCTACCTGTGCCCTTGGACCACACGGTCTTGTGATCAATCTCGGAGGAGAGGTGCAGCAAGATATGCTTAGGGTCCAGGGGTGTGACCCTGTAATCCGCGGAAAGTCGCCAACTGATAATAACTTCCTTAACTCGATCAAGCTTCGGACATCCGTTAGAAAATTTGAGGACGAAAGTGTGAGAGAAGGATGTGGATAAAGAGGAAAGTTCCTGAGCAGAAAGGGGGACCTTGGGCACAGGGGATTCCGAGGGGAACACAACTTCCGGAAGCGGGACGTCGAGGAAAAGGCCACCCTTCTTGACTGCGTGGTCCGGGCGCAGCATAGCGGCAAAAGAAGGTAACAGGGCACCAAACGAGGAAGGGGAAGCCAAGGCACTGTTGACGGATGGAGACACAGAGGAGGACAAGGAGATCTGAGCAACCGCCGGCCAGGAAGCCGGTGCCGATCTCTGGCCACGGGAAGGTAGAATAGCGGAAAGAGGAGGGCAGCACGCCGGGAGGAAAGGAGGGGAAGGTGCCGCAGCAACTGGAGTATGCGCAGACCGGGGGCGTGCTCCCAGGAGGGGACCAAGAGCAAGTAGTTCCGCCGGGAGAACGCGACCAGGAGCTGATAGCGGTCCTGAGAGAGGAGGGGAGACGCTCGCCACCCCGGGCCCCGAGAGCGGTGAAGGGGCGCTGACGGGCGAGGGGGACAAAGCGCCCGAAGAGCCAGCAAGCGACGACGAGGCCAAATAAGCCCCTGTTGCTGAATAAGGCTCGGCGCCCGAAGTGGCCGAGAAGGAGGAGGGAGGGGGCCATGCGCCTACGGCGGAGGGAGTAGGCCATGCGCCCATGGAGGGTGAAGAAGGCCATGCGCCCACGGAGGGGAGGGGGCAGGCGCCTACAGAGGATGAAGATGGCCATGCGCCCACAACGGGAGAGGACCATGCGCCTACGACCGACGGCTGGGACCATATGCCCCCTTCCATGGATAGGGGCCATGCGTCCGAGACATGGAGGAGTGCCATGCACCCGGCGCGGCCAAAGCGCTCGGGGGCGAGGACCATGTACCCAAGCGGGTTGGGGGCCATGCGCCCAAAGAAGCCATGGGCTATGCGCCAACAGCTGGACCTCCCTCATGGAGCTTTGGGCTCGAGGCGAGGCAAGCGGATGTGGATTCAAAATTCAAAATCGGGCAGGACGGTGGGCGAGAAAGCTGCAAACCCGAGGGCCACACGGAGGACGGGGCGCCCGCCCAGTGCCCCAACGCCGTGGGGGGCGGAGGTGCTCGAGTGCAGTGAATCTGACGGGGGCGCTGGCGGAATCAGCGACCGGAGCACCGTACGCGGTCGCCAGGAAGGAGGAGACTGCCGGAGGATGGGTGATGACGGAGGGGTAGGCGGTTGGGATCGCTATAGCAGAAACTCCGGCTAGGGAAGGTGGGATGGAGAGGAGGACGGGCGGCGTTGGAGGAATGGCGGTGGCGGAGGAGGGAGAGATGGCAGCGACATTGGGCGGAGGTGAGACCCACGAGAAGGAGATCCCGATGAAGGCGAAGAGGTCTGGAGGAGATCCATGGGCCGAGAGGGGGATGGAGGAGAGGAGGAAGGGGGAAGCCCGTCGGCCGCCAGCTAGCGACGGAGGGGAGGGACCCGCGGGAGAGAGTGGAAGGGGAAGGTGGGAGCCATTATATATATATATCAAACCTATATATATATATATCAAACCCATATATATATATATATATATATATATATATATATATATATATATAATATATATATATTATTTGTATGTATGGGAGCCATTATATATATATATATATATATATATATATATATATATATATATATATATATATATATATATATATATATATATAATGGCTCCCATACATACAAATAATATATATATATATATATATATATATATATATATATATATATATATATATATATATATATAATGGCTCCCATACATACAAATAATATATATATATATATATATATATAAATATATATATATATATATATATATATATATATATATATATATATATATATACATAGATCAATGTTAAAACACCATTACCCTATATATATCCGCAACCCACTTCGACTGAAATAGAGTAGCAGTATCAGACATCAACCTTCAATCGAAAACCTAAATCAATGTAAGACTGGAAAATAGGAAATGAGGTGTGTGTGTAAACACGTGTCAACAAGTGGGGTGTATCCAAATGTGTCCACGAGTCGTGTCTAACAGAGGGTCAAACACAAATCAGAACACAGCATAGCACAGCCTCGTTTATGTGTGTCGAGCGGTCTAGGACACAGTGTGTCAAACCACGTGTCATGGGGTTGTGTCAGTGGGTAGCTTAGGTGTCAGGGTATATGTGGGTCCAATTAGATTGTGCCCATGTGGTGCCAAGTCTCATGTCCAAGAGCATATCAGAGAATGAATTTCTGCGTGTGCATGTCAGTGTGTGCCCACTGTGGGTTCGAGAACTCCTCGAACTCTCTACCAAATGTCCTTGAATTTTATGGGTAGGCTGACAGTCAATGCCCCCACCTACTCACCAAGTTTTGTGTCGTCTCGTATTCTGTCTAGTGAGATATAGGTTCGTGGCAGCAGAATAGTGCACCCAGCCTCGTGCAATATCCCCGTGTCCATAAACGACACAAAAATCACACCAAAATCGACTCAGTCCTAAAGATTATTAATCCACAGATTAATAGCTACAAAATCATGAAATTAGTTTTGAAAAATAAGAACAAATTATTCTAAGAGGCATTTCATCGAACACATTGAATAGTTCTCCGATACTCCTCCGAAATGCCTACCAAATGGATTCAATTTGATAACTTGGCCTAGGGCTAGGGGGCCTAAATGAATGCATCTATGGGGAGAATTCTAGAATTTAAAGGGTTTAGAGATCGTTACCTATTGAGAGTTGGAATCTCAATGAAATGCCCCTTGAAAAGCTTCAACACCCAATCCAACAGCCAAATTACATCGAATCCTTGCTAGCTAGCCAATAGAGACTTCTTCTTCACAAGGGGCTACAATGAAATTGATTTGGTTCAATTTGGAGGTGATTTGAAGAAATGGGGCAAATTTGGGGAAGAACACAAACTAGTGTTAGGGTTTGCTATATAGGAGCAAGAGAGGGCTAATAATGACTTAAATAGGTGGAGGAGACCATCTTGGCCAGCTATAGTGATGGGCTAGCGTTTAGGCTAAGTCACAAAGGCCCAACACCTCTTCCTATGTTGTAAAAATAAGCCCTTAAGCTAAAGTCCCAAACTAGCACCTTAAATCAAATCTCCAAATGGTTTTTAAGTCATTCCTAGCTAGATTAGAGTATAATTACTAACCCAAACATGTTATCTAGGTCTCCATGGTCATGGTTAGTCTGTAGGCTAAGTTTTTTCTAAGGTTTCACTAGCAAAGGCCAAAATCACATTACACCAAATTAAATAATATTAAAATAATCAAAAATTCACAATTACCAAAATACTTTTATTATAGAAAGTGGTAGTAATAAGGACTTCGTCATACAAGGCAGAAGAAAGAAAAGATCTAATTAAGTAGTCGTCAACTTCGGTTAGGGAGATTGCTACGGATTGGTGAGAGATTTTAATTGTAATATCTGTGTTTCTTCTTGAGTGTGGTGAAGGGGTTGAACGAATTAGGGCAAATGGGTTCAACATTATTTTTGTCAATCTTGTAAATTGCTCACCAATCTCTGTTTCTTCAATTGTAAACTCAGGCTTCCCACGGAAAGGAAAGACTCAAGTCACGGACAAGAACATGGAGGAGTGCTTGGGATCTTACGATTGTGGACCGCAAGGAGAGCTGCTATCACTGTGGCAGAATGGGTCATATTAACAGAAATTGCATGAAGCTCAAAGCTGAGAAGGCCAAAGGTAAAGGACGATAAGGAGGATCTCAAAGCAATGGCAGATACCATCATCACAACGACCGACGCAGAAAAAACCTTGTGACATGTGTCATAACGACGATTGGGTTATGGATTCAGGGGTTTCGTATAACGCCACTCCGTAGAGAAGGATCTTTATGTCATACCACAGCGGCAAGTTTGGACCTGTAAAGCTAGACGACAAGGGGACTGTTGCAGTTGTAGGCATCGGTGATGTGCACTTGACAACAGAGTTCGATGAGTAGCTCGTCCTCAATGTTGTGCGACTTGTACCAAATTTGTGCTACAACTTGGTTTTGATAGGGAGGTTGGAAGATGATGACTGTCGTAATTTATTTGGGGACAAAGATTGGATGCTTGCGAAGGGTT
Source organism: Iris pallida (assembly GCA_029216955.1). NCBI lineage: Eukaryota > Viridiplantae > Streptophyta > Magnoliopsida > Asparagales > Iridaceae > Iris > Iris pallida. Next base: position 6,306,437 of record JANAVB010011395.1, on the reverse strand, counting down.
CCCAACAGCTGGCTCGGGGAGATTTATGTTGTGGCATGTACAATCTTAAGCCGCTAAGTTCTATAGCTAGGCCATAAACATCGGATGGAGACTCGAAGGGTGGTCGACCTGAGTTGGATCATCGAGAACTTGTTGATGTGGGGTATTCGAGATGTTTTCAGGGTTACGGAGGATTCGGCACTTCGAGACAAATTGATGAATGGAGGTGAGTCAAAGTTTGAGGGTCAGTTTGTTGGTCCCACGATTGTTGGTCGGTCTCCAGGTGGGAGTTCCTCCATGGATCCAGTTTTGGCTATGGGTGGTTTTCTAAAGCTTTACGGAGTAACATAGTTTCAGCAGTTCAAAACCAGGAAGGAGATCAAGGTTTGCAGCAAACTCAATCTTAGGCAGGTACATCTCTATTCATACAGTTCAGAGGAAGCTGTGGGTCATCGACGACGTGCACAGTTTATAATTTTGTTCGATGATGCATGTGTATGGAAGAGCTTTAGTGTCAGATACAAAGGCGGGCAGGTTCAGGTGTTCGAATCTCAGGAGGACTATACCGTCCGCTTGGTTGGGCCAGCCAAAAGTGGAAAAGCTGGACGGAATGGTAGCACGTTTCGGTGGAAGATGGAAGTTGAGGACAGGCAGCCGAGACTTGTAGTAAGACTCGTCGTCAGATACTTTGGTCTTGATTGTGTCATTAACATCACAGGTTCCTAGTGATGCAGGAGGCTACGCATAGCAGCTAATGTCGACATGACGGTCGAGGAGCTGGAGACGAAGAAAGATGCAATGCAGCTCGGAGGATCGGAGATCAGTGGTAAGGAGGAGGAGAACTTTGTCGCGAGGCGACATATATGGAGTCCAGTTGAGGAGCCATAGGGTCAACACCCTCTCGTCAAACTGGAGGGGGGGATTGTTAGAGTCCAGTCTGGATTTGCTAACAGCATATTTGTGGAATCCAAATTTTATTAAAATTGATTAGATTACATTTGGATGTCCATAATTAGTGCTGGGTTATTTTAGATGTAATAGTATTCTTATTTTAGGGTTCATATTTAGGAGATACTATTTTAATCTAAAATAGGATATTGATGGAGATATAATAGAATTCCTATTTTATTCTATTTAGAAAATCCTATTATGACCTAAAATATGATTTTTTTCTTCATCCTATTAGGGTTGAGATTCGATGTGCTCATTCATAGGGAATCTAAAAAAATTCGTACTTTGCTCTTAGTATTTTGACATACAAACAGAAGGAAGAAGGATCTAATCGAGGAGTCGTCAACTTCGGTAGGGAGATTGCTACTGGCTGGTGAGCGATTTCAATTATCGGTAAGTTTTCTTGTGTGGTGACGGGATTGAACCTATTAGGACAAAGGATTCAACATTATTTTTGTCAATCTTTTAATTTCGTCTGTGTTATAGAGATTAGTATTTGTCCAGGTGATATAGTTGTAGAAGCATAGAAATTATGCACCCAAGGCCAAGTTCTTATACGCCACAAAAATAGTATACTCCAGAGGCACAAAGCAATGTCGACGCATCATAAAAAGATATTAAATGAAAGCGCATGAAAAAAAGGATTTTTTAATGATTATAAAAATCTATTATATGGCTTTTTCAATACATAGTCAATATAGCCTAGTCTAAACTCTACGGATAGGCTATCACTTTGACGTCAGTATTGGCACATCTCTTCCTCGTCATGAGCAATCACTTCCTCGTCTCAGCACAGGGGCATCACCTACCACTTTGTGGTTCTTCCAACATAACAAGGGTTGGGCACGTCAACCACAAACCCTGTATTCAACTTGACATTTGACATCGTCATGAAAAACATGGCCAGTAAAGTGCACGAGTATGAACTGCTCTGTCCATAGCTAATCGGCGTATATCAGTCTTATGAAGGAGTTCATCAACAATCAAAGCTTATGAAGGAGTTCATCATCAAAATCAAAACTTATTTAAACGAAGAGATCCAACCCACAGCATGCCAACTCGCCAAAGAGGAGGATCGATCAAGTTCATTCTCGATGAGAAGCTGGGTAAAATAAGAACGAGCAAACTCTCTTCACCACAAACACTTCTATTTATAGGCCAGGACAGAATCTAGGCCATGCATCATGTGGTGGTTGATCATTAATGCAATGAACCTAGCATTAATGATAATGTATCTGCCATCTCGATTTTAACCAAGTCAAAGTTATTTATTTCGATCTTCGAAATGCTCAACAAGGTTGACCTAAGGTTGACCTAAGGTTGAGCATTCCAAACGCTGCCAATTCAATTTGAAAATAACCACTTTGATCCATATTCACAACAAAACATTGAAATGTAATATAAAGTACCATTCTCCATTTCATTGTCTCAAATAGGGTACATCAACATCTCACAGATATAGAGTACTTTAGCTAGCTACATTACATTGTCTCAAAATAGAGTACTTTAGCTACCATTATACATTCATTTCATTATATTATTTCTCAAAATATTAAAATCCAATATAGAGAGTACACTTTAAAAAATTTATATCGGAATCCCATAATGTGAAACTCTGATCTTCTGATCTTCTTCCAACTAATATGCACCTAAAAAATTCATATCAAATCCTACAATTCAGAAAAGAAAGAGTAGCTCTAGAAAATTTATATCAAATCCCATAAATTTAGCTATGCAGAATAAAAACTATAAGAAAATAAAATTGATAATATTACCATTTTATTGTAAATATTCAAAAATGAAGCATTCACATCTAACTATGCAACATCAAAGACTAATGTATGACAGTTCGTTACCTGTTCAGTTGAGATACTAGAAGCCTTCCTAAATCCCATGACTAGTTTCCCTTCCGGATCTATCGACTAAATGTTACTGCAAACACATTCCTTGTTAGTTCTAGTTAGAGGGAAATCATTCTCTTATACCAGTCAACAAAAATATATTGTCTGATAGAATTCATCATGGTACAAGCAGAATAACCGGTGATCACAGAAGAAGAAACACAATTGACTGATAAGATGGGGTTTTCGAAATATTTCCAATTTATATCATGTACCAGAAGGAAACAGTCTGAGCGAGAGAAAAACAGTATTACTGCAACCTGCAAGCAGTATTCAATCTGCTTAGGGATGGCATTAAAGTTGAAAAGAAACAGAATGCAGACAAAATGTAAAGAATCAAACTAGAATATAAACAATAGGAATGTTAAGTCCCCAAACCAATTCTTCAACATGTCAAAGGTATATGCAGCACCACTTCTTCAACATGCCAGAAGTATGTGAAATTGATGAAAGAATATAAAAGGTAAAGCAGTAATAAAAAATACAAACCCACTTCACTGAGGACATAAATTGTAGAAGGCGCATAACAACAAAAAGCCATTTTCCCAAATTTTTGGGGATAATTGTAGAAGGCAATGGTAAAATATAGAATAAATCAACCAACTGTGAAAATAGAAGATTATAACAATTGGAAGCTGAGGCATGGAAATTGGTAAACTAACTGCTAATTTTTAAAGGAGAGGAGAGGAGAAAGAGAGGAGGGGAGGGGGATCTAAAGATGTACCTGTGTCACCTGCATGTAATTGTATTGATTGAATGCATGGAGTAACCCCCTCCAAAACATACATCCTGCTATTATTTGGCCAAAACCGAAACTGAAATATCCATTCCTTGCCACCAGCATCTTGTACTGTTAAAGAAGTCCTTCTGGATGAGAAATTGCTGGGACGTATGCATGTTTGATAGCCATCCATTTTCAAAGCATTTTACTATAATCAACAATCTCCTACTTAAGATCAGCTTCTACAAAAATGATGCATTATAAATGACAAACTTTCATAACAACATAAAAGCGTAAGAAAAAAGAAAGCAAGAGCTACAAAGCCATTGTTTCAGTTGTTTAAGATGAATGAAGCATTGATTTGGGACCATATGGGAGTTAAAATGAAAAACGTAAACTATAAGATGACAAATACATTTCATGCAATGGACATTCTTCAATTTCAGATTTAAAAATCTAGTGTAATTAATTCTTAAATTTGTCAATCAAGTTTAAAGTTCAATCAACAAGGGCCACCATAGGTTCTGTTGGCACTTTGTGAATGGTAAACAACAAATAGATACGTTTGCACTAAGCCACAGAAAAATTATGTATCTGTAATATAATTAATCAAAGCTCATTCCCATAGTTTCTGTTGACATATGTATTGGACGCAAATACAGTTTAAAGAGGCAAGCATAAATTTTTACATTACACAATGCTTGATACACTGACCAACGAGCTTCAGTAATGGAGAATATAAAACATAGACTTTTGGCTAATCATTTGGGAATCAATTATTGACACTCTCAATCTCAAATGTTCATACAACATTTTGTAATGGTTCAGGTATATGGATGTGGAGATTGGGGTGGGTTTTCGCCTTGGAATCGTAATCTAATAATATATGTGAAAGAGACAAAGTATTAACGTTTAAATAGTTCAAGACAGACACCCCCCTCCCCCTCCAAAAAAACTACTCACTTTTTTCACTTTCTGATAGCTATATAAGACATAGAAGCGGGACGTACAAACATATTTAAACAAAATCATATTGATTGGCATAAGTACAGAAACCAAAGAAAAAGGTAGGATGAAAAGGCAACGCTTTAATGTACTCACTTTAAATAAATCGTCCTCTCTAACAACAGCAAATGGTATTTTTGGCCCTAAATCTAGATGCCATCCTGACAAATTCTGGTTGTTCTGGCCAAATAGTTTGTATTCCTCGTCCTAGATGGGAAGACATGTCAATTAAATAAGCTAAATGGAAAACAGTTTCAATTTATAACACAGGTAAATCACCTAGCACCATATGCACTACCAATTTAGACAACTTAGAATGATTCATCCTTCTCATATATCATTATCATTTGCATATATGAACGATTATTAACATAACTTAATTTCTTCCTAAACTTGCAAAAAAATTATATGCTTCAATCTGGAATAGATATCACGGGTTGAATGTGATAATCAAAGGATGAGAACTCAAAAACAAGATTGTCTAAGAAACCAAATTCATGAACATCAGTGCAACCCAACAAATTTATGATCAAGCATCTGTTACGTTGGTTTGCATAGGCCCATGATATCCATCTTACAGTCCTTGATGAGCGAGGGCTACGCTATTGTATATACTATACTACTCTAAAGTTGAAATATTATACATTAATGGTGGCAAATTTCATCCTATGTTATAACACATATTAACAATTAGTGTTTTGCCCACACAATGCTGCAGGATATTATGTCGTATCTCATTTCGTTAGCAGAAACACTGACCCTAGTAATAATATGGTAAAGCTTGTTACTTTTCCAAAAAGAAACAATAGTTTTAGTTTATTTTATAATTTGAAAGCTATATAGTTGTACATTGTTATTTGTTCACTAAATATGTTATTTGTAATGTGGTCATGAATGTCATCTGAATGTCCATTACTTGTTTAAAATAGTAGCTAAATAATTTTGGTCCCACTGCAGTTATTTTTTCTTTATTTTTAATAAACTTACACTTGTGAGACTTATCGTAGCCTGAATTAGAAGTCATCATGAAAGAATAAGTAAAAGATGGAAACTTTCTAGCACAATAAACTTCTCGAAGCACGATAAGCTTAAACCAATCGGTTGTGCATTTAACTCACCACAACGGAAGTCTTCCTAGCACAACCCATACACTCGACTCCTCCGGCATCTAGAAGGAGATAGCCCGACAAGGATACAATGCACCCATAATGAAGCCTCTGCAACAAGAATAACATGTAAAAGATGGAAACTTTTGAGTTCGTAACTCCAATTCCAATCTCAGTTTCTGACCTTCTCGCACAGTTCACACTTCCTCCACCCAGCTGTATCCGAGTGGAAAGCCTCACAAAAATTCCCTTGTTCGTACACATGACTATGATATAAAATGCATAGAAATAACATAAAATGAACAAACATAAACTTGCTCCAGATTAATCAAGAATCAAATATTTAGCGTAAAATCCCTAAATACTCCTAAAAGCTATGAATTTGAGACTCGGATCGGGCGATCTACCAAAATTTTCACGTAAAAAAAGAGGAATGAGCGAGAGAGAGAGAGAGAGCATACAAGCAGTGTTCGCAAAGGTCGGCATGATCGCCGGAGCGGAGGCGCTAGCCCTTTCGGCGGGGCGGCTTCGATTTCGGCTTCGAGTTCGCGAAACCGGCCATAGCCGTCCTGCAGGCGAGGGTGGCAAAGATGCTGCCCCAGGCGCCCACGCCAATGCCGACGATCTTGAGCGGTCGCCCGCCGCTTGCCGAATAGGCCACGGAGCTCGTCGAGCTTAGCTTCAGCTACCCCTGGGTTACCGGAGCTACGGAGGGATCCGGAAGAAACCCTAGTATATAGATTCTCCCATAGGAATACATCGATCAGAAAAACCTAATTTTCGAAAGAAACCCTAACTTGAGAAAAATGAGAGAGATGGACAAACCCTAATTTTGGCAAGTACGCCCTTCTTCTCGAGCGTGCGAGTGACGAGAGTCTCCAAATCCATCATCTTCGACGAGTTGGGGAGTTGGGGAGCGGGGGGATAAGGAGAAGGAAAGGAGAAGGAGAAAGAGAGAGGATGAGGGCTGGGTTTTTCTTAAGTGCAGGATGCGGGGGAGTGGAGGTTTTAACTTAAATTTGGTGCTCTTTTTATGACGCTCGTATGACTGAAAGACTATCAATAACGTTTATACTGGACACCGTCATAGAATAGGGTCTTGCTGAACTTTGATGACGGTTCTTTATCAGCCGTCATAAAATCCACTTATCAAGCGTCATTAATAGGTCTTTTTGTTGTAGTGAAAGCTTTTCACTCATCAAGTATTTAATGCTTAAGTCAAATGTCAGCACGCACGTGTCTCAAAAACAATTGATAATTTTCACATAAAAAAAGAGATGCCGACGTCAGCATAATTATTACTTGTTTTGTCGATTACAGTTGTGCTTCGCCACGTGGACGACTAATTTCTTGGATGCGCCCTAAAGCCATGCGCCCATATTTGCATGTTCCTAAACTTGTTATTGATCCCCAAAAGTCATACGCCAGGTCTCCTCTAAAAGTCATACGCCAGGTCACCTCTACAAAACAACTATCAAGATAGTAAATAAATCAGAGAGAAATACGGAAGTAAATAAAGATCAGTAGAGCATACGCAAACACAACAGTTTTAACCTGGTTTTCCTCGTAGAGGACTAGTCCAGGCCTGAGAACTCTAGCTCAGGATTGAAATCCACTATTTGTGAAATAGTGTACAACCACGTGCTTTTACTCAGAAGAGCACGCTAACTTCTTACAGATTCACAGGTGGCAAAACTTGGAATTGTCCAAGTGACTTTGCTTTTCAACTCTTGCACAAAAACTTCTAGCTGAATCGCACTTGAGCACCTTAGGGCTTAGGAAGTTTTGTGGCTAGTAGATTGGAAGAGTAAGGCTTAGGCAGTATAAGGCTTAGATGATTGAGAGTGAGAGATAGAAAGATGATGAAGAGATGATTGAAAATGGTTGAAATCATGCCCTATATATACTAGTCTGTAAGGCAGAATTCGGCCAGAATTCTGTCCTCCAAATTAAAAAATATGGCCGTTGTACCAGCTAGCAATTGGTAACCCTAAAAATTAGTTCCTGGAAATCAGGGGACAGAGTTCGGCCCGAACTTTGCCTCCTAGGTAGCAGAATGGCCTTTGGGCTTTGTGGAGCTTTGGGCTTGGTTCAAGAATTTGTCTGTTTGTATGGTAGAGCTTGGAGAGATATGTCTAGGGTTGAGATGACTCAGTGCGACTCAACGTACACATTCTCCTAGACTCAAAAAATTGAAGATTACAGACTTAGAACAAATAGAAAAACCAAGAGCCCTTTTATGACGCCTTTCTTCTGATATTTGAGCAGTCCTGAAGACATCTTTTTCCTTGACAGCATCGTCCAAAGATAAAACCAAGGCCCCAGATAGGTCGCTAGGCGGTTCGGAAAAATCTCTTTGTATGACGCCGTCTTTGGTCCATCATTAATTCTTCATTGCCTATGTCCTGGTTTGATTATGTTTGATCATGCTTACTTCATGTCTATAAATACAAGTTAGGCCAATAAAATATTTGCAGTACGATACAAGCATAGCAATATAATATAGGACAATTAGGACAATGCTAAGTTTAAGTAGCAACATGATAGTGAGTATATGAATATTAGTGACATCATTATGTGAAACTTAACTGATTAGCCATATTCAAAAACATGATGTAATCATTGGGCCAACATCCTCTTGCGTCAAATCTTCCAGTACATCAAATCTACTCTCTCATCAAATTAAGATCTTTGAAGCAATCTGCATGTGCCACGTGTTATTGACTCAGTTATGATCCGAAACCGGTGCCAACCATCCAAGATCTAGGCAACAAACGAATCTCAATAACTTTTATGTCTCAGCTTATTCGTAGCCCAATATTACAGTTACACCAGATTCAGTTTTAGCTCCGCGAGCACAGCGCCCCTGCGCCCAACAACTCATGCGCATAGCATTCCTATGCGTAAAATTTCCATGCATACATGAATGGATCATTCTATTGCCTATAAATAGAAGGATCATTCTTTAATTCATCCTCTCTTCCCCCCCCAAGATTTTATCAGACATTTAGAGAGTCAAGCGCTTACCTCAAGAAAGCTGAATTGTCGTCTAACCGAAGACTTGACTTAACTTTCTGCTCGTCGTCAGATCATCAACAGAGTAAAGAATCAACCCTTCATCGCCACTCATCCCTAGATAAAACAATAGTGTACTTAAAAGATTCCATCGTGTCACGACCCACACCCTAGAGTTAGGGCACGAGAAGTGGGTACATCCAGCCTACGCCGCAGTATCGGCGGTAGAACGCTGTCCTAGGTCTCATGCATCTAACAGTATAAGGCTAAATAGTTTATACTCCCCGAATGGGGGACATAGCAGATACAGACTCAATCACATCTAAGATAGAGCATGATAAGGATAGATAAAATATAAAATCCAAAAGAGGTACAACAGAGAGAAATCTAAGTGTCTAAGATACACAAATCCAAAATACATCTTAAATCTCCAAACTCAGATACAGTAATCCATAAAGTAAATACAACTCCAGACAATTGAAAATAGCTAACTAAACAACCTCTAATGTATCTCCTCTAGGCTAGCAGGCAATCTCCAAGCTATCTGTAAAATTTATCAACGAGTCCAGTCAGGACAGGAGCAAGTACAGTACATCTCAACAATATCATAACAGGTTAGGAAATATAAACATGCTAGAGAAAGATACATGATCTGAAGAAATAACATAATGAAAAAGAGAGAGACTGTAAGTAAATAGCTACACTATATAGAGAACTATCAGTGACTAGTGATTCAGAGCATAAGATGGTTATGTAAACGGCACGATGTTGTACACGAGTAATCTACAGAGGTTGTACACGAGTAATCTACTGGATTGATTACATAACCACTTCTACTCCTCCGCCCCAATCAATACACAAGGATCAAGCTAAGTTATGTTATTGCACACGAAGTATAGTCGCACACGAGATCATGTGAATACATGAATATACACGATTTTATACGATTTGTACACGAATGTCACGAATACAAGGAGTACACGATGCTCACGATAAAGTACACGAACACGAATACCCGATGTATACGCTAAGGGGATAACATCGCACAACAAGATCCATATAGTACTAATCCGTGTTTCCAACGTGTCAGCATCATGTAAAGTAATCTAAAGCAGGAAATATAATCCTAAACAAGATATGAAATGATCAGAGAATGTACTCGCCTGGTGTCTGAATGTTCAAAGTAATTATATTGTCCGAGGAGAGGTGTCTGGCTCCTAATCAGAACAGCACAAGTCACAACATGTCCAGAAGGGTAATATAAAGCACTACAATGTATTCTACATGAATCTAGGTCAAACTAGGCCAAAGTCAACCCTTGGTCAACTCTGGTCAACTGTACTAGTCAAACTAGGTCAAACTAGGTCATGTCCTAACCCAGCAAGTCTTACTAGGCCTAACAAAGACTATCCTAGCAAGAACATCAATACAAGGCTATACAAGCCAACATACACCTAACTCTATATAGCATGCAATTATTCAATACTCAAATAGGCAAGAATTCATATTAGATATACACTAGGTAATCTATTACTTTAAGCTATATATGTCTACACATATATACACATGCATATATTGGTATTCAACATTAGTCTATAATCATGGCATTTCAAATGGCTGTATAAACTTATATATTACAATACAATATGCTAACATATATTAATATACATACATAGCTAAGTTAACTATATTCATAAATACTTATTTAAGAGGCTAGTGTGTGTATGTGAACATGGCAAAGGGGCAAGTGAGGGTTAAATGGCATACATAGTGTATACATATCAAAGAGTGTCAAAGTGTAAGTGAACAAAGTGTCAAGTGTGATAGTGTCAACATAGTGTAAGGGGTACATGAGGTAATATAGGATTTGTGTTAACATAGAACATTACATCTTATTAACTTGTATATTACATACATTACATCTATTATTATATTACATTCATGCTTGCATTCATTCATCATTCATTTATTCTCTTGCACTACTATATGTACCATACATTACATACTATGGAACCTACATATTCATTACAAGCCATACTTATACATGCTTACATTAGATAGGATACTTATACCTCATACATCATTTATTTAACCATTTACTCATGCTTGCATTCTCTATTTTGTTACATAATGTATATACATTAACATGGATTAAAATCAAATAGAACATTATAACACATGGGTGCACAAAATGCATATGCCGAATAGTAACTCCTACTAATAATCAATACTGTACCAACTCAGCATGAATTAAATTCTAGGATTAAAGTATGTTATAGATCTATGTGTTAGCTTTCCGAAACTTCAAACGGATCGCGTTTTTGTTTCCGAAAACTCCCGGAATCGCGAAAACACACGAGAACGTATTTGTCTTTCGTATAGCTGACACTCAAATAATTCTCCAGAAAGTTACATAATGAATTAGGCCTACTAATACATGTTTTTGGAAAGCTAACTTCAATACGCTTCTTTTAAAAAAATGGGAGACTAAACCGAGCTTTGAGCTAGAAGTTATGACATTTCTAATTTAGGGCTGAAATTAAAACGTGGATAAAAATCATGACGGATTTAGATAGTTTGAGCCAAAGAATACACTATATATCCTAATGATCCACAACAATAATGACAATAATAATATGAGGAACCACACTCACAAACTTGATTATATAATCATCATGAACCATTTATTACATATATAAATATAGATAAACTCTCATTACAATATATATACACAAATCTATATGTAACATGAACACATCTATAAGAGATACATGAATGAAATGTAAAGTACTCAATAACACATCTCTACATATTCAAATCTGAGATTTAATATAATTAATTCATTTAATCATATTTAAATATAAAGTGTGTCCAAGTTTGGGGGTTTTCCCATGAACACAAGACACAACAATAATACAATAGAAATCCCTAAATGACACATAATAGACACAAGAGGACACAAATAGGGACACAACAATGGGGGTCATTTCTATGGTTAAAACTTTCCTAAATGCAAAATGAGAAATAAAAGAGAAGAAAATTACCTAAAGGAGAGAAAATCCACGGAGAAAGGCTTCTTCCTTGGGGAGCTTGAGAGCACTTGGGGAAGAAGACTTCTCAAAGAAAGGAAATGAGATGGGAGTCCTATTAGGGCCGGCCACAATGGTTATATCCCCCCTTCATTGAATATTACAAGTTTGCCCCTCCCTTAGTTACAAGTGTTTAAAACAATTTTGGTTAGTTTGGGGGTCAAAGGGTCAAATAAAAAAACTCTAAATGGTTAACCTAATAATTAGGATTATGTCTAATCTTTCTAACATGACTAATTAAAATGTGGGCCATGGCTAACTAATGCATGGGTCCAACTAGAGTCTAAGTTACCCCGGGTCCCCGTTACAAGTCGGATTGAGATAAAATTCGAACCCGACTCAAATAACCCCAAAACAATATCATAAATAATAAATAAATCAAAATAATTCAAAGAGGTCAAATGCAAAATATTCTTAGGCCAGAAATGATATTAAAATATCATAATCACATGGTTAGGCTCTAGGTCAAACAGTCTCTAGGGTTTCACTAGCAAAACGTCAAAACCACAAGTCATTGATTTAAATAATTTTAAAATGATTTAAAATCACCAAAATCATATCATGAATTAAATATCATTATTAAAATAATTATAAACACAAAATTTTGAAAGTACCTTATTTGGAAAACTGGGTGCTACAACTCTACCCACCTTAGAAAAATTTTGTCCTCGAAATTTAAGATCGATAGTACTCCTTCTAGAGCCTCTAACCTACCCAATATCTAAGGTAACACTTCCTAACACTGGAATAATAAACGGACATCTAAATAGTGTCAATCTAGGAATACCTCCAACACTGCTCTGCTGTACGGCGGTAATGGAACTTTAATAAAATACTAGAACCTATATCCAAGGACTGGACCTATTTTAAAGTGGTCTTAACTAAGGATGAAAAGGAACTGATCATAGGCTATAGGTATGCTCAAACTATTATCTTCCTATTACCCTATTAATATTCTATTACCATAGGAATGATGCATTACTAAGACATATAGGCTCCTATCTCTCATAACACATTTATACTCACCAAAACTAGTACATCCTATCAAGGCTGATATTATAATCTCTCATAAATCTCATAAGCTACATGTTTATAGACACATCTCCACATCAAGGACTAACCTATATATATCCACAACTGATACTAATGGGGGTGACGTCCCTATTTTCCAACAATCAAGGTCTAAATTTTTTTTATCTAAATCATGCAATTTGAAGGAATAGTATACAAGGTCAGGGCATACCGTAGCAGTTAAGTCTCACCTAGGTACACTAATCATTCTAGGTCAAAACAGTACTATGGTATCAACACACAAACAATCTAGGGTGTCCTAATTGGAAAGGTAAGGGAACAACAATCATCAAGGTTGTAGGGCTGTCTACCGTCCTATATAAAAATTGGTCATTAACAAGCAACTAAAAATTATTAAAATGTTACTATTCCATAAAATGGCAAAAATTAAAATTTAGGCACAACAAATCACAAATAGATTTTTGTCTTGACACGATCTAAGTTGTTCAATTTCGGAATAAAAAGATTTGGGCAAGAAGGGAAATCAATGAAATCAAAGTATGAGCACGAGCATCCAATGATGGAGATTCAGGTCATGATTAAATTTAATTCGACTGAGTACGAATACGAGGTTCATAGGCGATGAAAAGATTTCAAGGAGAATTGTTAAGGCTGTCGCGAATGAGACTCTAGGGTCAAGTTTAACTATGTCTCCATTCTCGTAGATTGATACATGAAAAAGCGAACCAAGTGCAATAGGTTGATCAGACCATCATGTACCGGTTCTGATTAGACAATATGTTAGTGGGTGGCCACCCAATAAAATATGTCATGACCAAGCTCGAAAATAGATAAGCTTGCAAAACTAAGGCTAATTTAGCAGCACAAGATATAAGGGTGGTAATGATGAAAGGAATTACATAGTCCAAGGTTTTAACCAAACGTCAAGTAATCAGATAAGGTACAAGGTTAAGCATCTAAGAAAACAAGCAGAACACCATCAAATTTCGGGTCGAAAGAATTGAGTCAAGGCTAGATTTCTAATTGAAATAAGAAGAAATTTAGTATAATGGTAAGGTTATAGTTTAGCCAGTTGACCAGAAAATCATATCAAGAAAATAGAGTACAAGAAGACGGGTTTTAGTGGGACATGATATACCTACACGAAGGTGAGCTCGTCTAGGTCTTGCATATTAGATTTGTTGGAGGGTAACAGCTGTATTACATTTCGAATATCAAAGTCACGATAAGGAACGTCAAAGGATCTCAATTAGAAAGTGGGAGTTCAAGAGGTGGTAATTAATGCACAAAAATAATGAAGATCGAGTTAGTCATCTGCTTCTGATACTCTTAAGTTCATCTGGTCATAACTTGCCAATCATATCTTTACCTCACCAGTCTCCATATAAAATTTAACCTTTACTTAAACCCTTACCATGACTACCGTAGGTAATTCCCAATTTTCAAACACCACTCGTGAAGCACAGCCCTCACATTTAGGAATCAACATTAACCATTTATTTAAATTTCCAAGTTCTTTCACCTTGTCTTAAATTTGACCCAAAACCTCTAAATTCCGTTTACGCATTCCTTGAACTTGTTCAAATTGTTCTCCTCGGATTATTTAATTTAAATTTCTAGGCCTTACAAAACTTATCTTCCATCATAAAATCAACTTCCGTATTTTCTTTGACATACACCCTTGAATATTATTCTCCTAAAAATATTTCACAACAATCTCTAAACTTTCATAACTTTGTGTTCTCTCTATCCCTAGTCATTTCCTCGCAACAACTTGTTTAATATCCTTATTAAACATAATTAACTTCTCTTTTCCATTACTAACCTTCTACATAGCCTCAGAGTAAAAGTTTTCCCAGAATCAATAACCAAGATTTCTAAGTTCTCAAAACTAGGTTGACCTCTGATATCCTCATTAGTTTTGAATACACCTATAAACTATCTCATAACCCCAAAATTTTCTCTAAATGTGATTGTTTCCAGATTGGCAGTATACATATCTTTATTCTATTCGAGACCTTTACCACATTTCTATCTCAAGTTTCCATATGGAACACTCCACATTTGATTTCCTTTAGATCATCATAAAATACCAGTTACGTCTTCTCTGAGCTACATAATTTACGTCACTTCCTTAGCCTTCCCCATGCAAAAGATACGAAGATTCAAGGGTTTCGAAGTATATCTGGTAGGGATGACAAGATATGGGTAATTAATGTAATAACAGAGTTTAAAATAAGAGGTAATTAAGAATGTAAGAGAATAATGGCGAGAAAGAATAATGAAGATTTGTTCCTTCTCATCGGTTCAAACGAGAGAAGTCCATCAAGCTTAAATTCAATAGCAAAGAATGAGTGAATCCAAACAAGAGGAAAAAGAATTCCAATTGAAGTTCAAAATGAGTTTTCAGGGGTCGTCCCAGAAATCTCTCAAAGAATCCTAAGTGTGATTGAGTACCTTGGATTTGAAAATATTAATCTAAATACAAAATTAAATCAACAACTACAAAATTTTATCAAAATCATCAACTAATACCAGGATTCAAAGTTCTATAATGAATCCACAAAATCAAATTCAAATCAAAAAAAGGTGAATCAAAACAAGGAAAGGAGTTTAAATCGGAATTCAAAATTAGATTCTCAAGGGTCATTCCAGGAATCTCTCAAGGAATCCTAACAGTGATTGAGTATCCTCTCATCCTAACATCTTAATTTATATATCCTATAGCAGGCTCGTAGTAGTACAACTAAGTCGTTGCGCTACTACGAAATCGCACTAATGCGAATCTCGACCTGCATGGGCCACCACTAAAATATGTCACGACCCGCACCCTAAGTTAGGGCACGAGAAGTGGGTACGTCCAGCCTACGCCGCAGTGTCGGCGGTAGAACGCTGTCCTAGGTCTCATGCATCTAATAGTATAAGGCTAAATAGTTTATACTCCCCGAATGGGGTGACATAGCAGATACAGACTCAATCACATCTAAGGTAGAGCATGATAAGGATAGATAAAACATAAAATCCAAAAGAGGTACAACAGAGAAAATCTAAGTGTCTAAGATACACAAATCCAAAATACATCTCAAATCTCCAAACTCAGATACAGTAATCCATAATGTAAATACAACTCCAGACAATTGAAAATAGCTAACTAAACAACCTCTAATGTATCTCCTCTAGGCTAGCAGGCAATCTCCAAGCTATCTGTAAAATTTATCAACGGGTCCAGTCAGGACAGGAGCGAGTACAGTACATCTCAACAATATCATAACAGGTTAGGAAATAAACATGCTAGAGAGTAAGATACATGATCTGAAGAAATATATGATAAAAAGAGAGAGACTGTAAGTAAATAGCTACACTATATAGAGAACTATCAGTGACTAGTGATTCAGAGCACAAGATGGTTATGTAAACGGCACGATGTTGTACACGAGTAATCTACAGAGGTTGTACACGAGTAATCTACTGGATTGATTACATAACCACTTCTACTCCCCCCCCAATCAATACACAAGGATCAAGCTAAGTTATGTTATTGCACACGAAGTATAGTCGCACACGAGATCATGTGAATACATGAATATACACGATTTCATACGATTTGTACACGAATGTCACGAATACAAGGAGTACACGATGCTCACGATAAAGTACACGAACACGAATACCCGATGTATCCGCTAAGGGGATAACATCGCACAACAAGATCCATATAGTACTAATTCATGTTTCCAACATGTCAGCATCATGTAAAGTAATCTAAAGCAGGAAATATAATCCTAAACAAGATATAAAATGATCAGAGAATGTACTCGCCTGGTGTCTGAATGTCCAAAGTAATTATATTGTCCGAGAATAGGTGTCTGGCTCCTAATCAGAACAGCATAAGTCACAACATGTCCAGAAGGGTAATATAAAGCACTACAATGCATTCTACATGAATCTAGGTCAAACTAGGCCAAAGTCAACCCTTGGTCAACTCTGGTCAACTGCACTAGTCAATCTAGGTCAAACTAGGTCATGTCCTAACCCAGCAAGTCTTACTAGGCCTAACCAAGACTATCCTAGCAAGCACACATCAATAGGCTATACAAGCCAACATACACCTAACTCTATATAGCATGCAATTATTCAATACTCAAATAGGCAAGAATTCACATTAGATATACACTAGGTAATCTATTACTTTAAGCTATATATGTCTACACATATATACACATGCATATATTGGTATTCAACATTAGGTCTATAATCATGGCATTTCAAATGGCTGTATAAACTTTATATTACAATACAATATGCTAACATATATAATATACATACATAGCTAAGTTAACTATATTCATAAATACTTATTTAAGAGGCTATGTGTGTGTATGTGAACATGGCAAAGGGGCAAGTAGGGTTAAATGGGCATACATAGTGTATACATATCAAAGAGTGTCAAAGTGTAAGTGAACAAAGTGTCAAGTGTGATAGTGTCAACATAGTGTAAGGGATACATGAGGTAATATAGGATTTGTGTTAACATAGAACATTACATCTCATTAACTTGTATATTGTATACATTATATCTATTATTACATTACATTCATGCTTGCATTCATTCATCATTCATTTATTCTCTTGCACTACTATATGCACCATACATTACATACTATGGAACCTACATATTCATTACAAGCCATACTTATACATGCTTATATTAGATAGGATACTTATACCTCATACATTATTTATTTAACCATTTACTCATGCTTGTATTCTCTATTTTGTTACATAATGTATATGCATTAACATGGATTAAAATCAAATAGAACATTATATTACACACAAGGGTGCACAAAATGCATATGCCGAATAGTAACTCCTACTAATAATCAATATTGTACCAACTCAGCATGAATTAAATTCTAGGATTAAAGTACGTTATAGATCTTTGTTAGCTTTCCGAAACTTCAAACGGATCGCGTTTTCGTTTCCGAAAACTCCCGGAATCGCGAAAACACCGAGAACGTGTTTGTCTTTCGTATAGCTGACACTCAAATAATTCTCCAGAAAGTTACAGAATGAATTAGGCCTATTAATACATGTTTTTGGAAATCTAACTTCAATACGCTTCTTTTAAAAAAAACGGAAGACTAAACCGAGCTTTGAGCTAGAAGTTATGACATTTCTAAGTTAGGGCTGAAATTAAAAACGTGGATAAAAATCATGACGAATTTAGATAGTTTGAGCCAAAAGAATACACAATATATCCTAATGATCCACAACAATAATGACAATAATAATATGAGGAACCACACTCACAAACTTGATTATATAATCATCATGAACCATTTATTACATATATAAATATAGATACACTCTCATTACAATATATATACACAAATCTATATATGTAACATGAACACATCTATAAGAGATACATGAATGAAATATAAAGTACTCAATAACACATCTCTACATATTCAAATCTGAGATTTAATATGAATTAATTCATTTAATCAATATTTTAAATATAAAGTGTGTCCAAGTTTGGGGTTTTCCCATGAACACAAGACACAACAATAATACAATAGAAATCCCTAAAGG
Source organism: Iris pallida (assembly GCA_029216955.1). Taxonomy (NCBI): domain Eukaryota; kingdom Viridiplantae; phylum Streptophyta; class Magnoliopsida; order Asparagales; family Iridaceae; genus Iris; species Iris pallida. The sequence goes on along the minus strand of JANAVB010011395.1, from coordinate 6,288,040 downwards.
ACACATAATGACACAAGAGGACACAAAATAGGGACACAATAATGGGGGTCATTCCTATGGTTAAAACTTTCCTAAATGCAAAATGGAGAAATAAAAGAGAAGGAAATATTACCTAAAGGAGAGAAAATCCAAGGAGAAAAGCTTCTTCCTTGGGAGAGCTTGAGAGCACTTGGGGAAGAAGACTTCTCAAAGAAAGGAAATGAGATGGGAGTCCTATTAGGGCCGGCCACAATGGTTACATCCCCCCTTCATTGAATATTACAAGTTTGCCCCTCCCTTAGTTACAAGTGTTTAAAACAATTTTGGTTAGGGTTTGGGGGTAAAAGGGTCAAATAAAAAAAACTCTAAATGGTTAACCTAATAATTAGGATTATGTCTAATCTTTCTAACATGACTAATTAAAATGTGGGCCATGGCTAACTAATGCATGGGTCCAACTAGAGTCTAAGTTACCGCGGGTCCCCGTTACAAGTCGGATTGAGATGAAATTCGAACCCGACTCAAATAACCCCAAAAATATCATAAATAATAAAATAAATATCAAAATAATTCAAAGAGGTCAAATGCAAATATTCTTAGGCCAGAAATGACATTAAAATATCATAATCACATGGTTAGGCTCTAGGTCAAACAGTCTCTAGTGTTTCACTAGCAAAACGTCAAAACCACAAGTCATTGATTTAAATAATTTTAAAATGATTTAAAATCACCAAAAATCATATCATGAATTAAATATCATTATTAAAATAATTATAAACACAAAATTTTGAAATTACCCTCATTTGGAAAACTGGGTGCTACACACCGTGGATCAAGATTGTACTCTGTACGTTTGTTAATACAAAAAGATTCCAAATACTTTGTAACAACAAATAAGTTGACGATTCTGCTGGGACCACTTTTTTCTTCTAACAAGAAGGTAGTAACGCAATCTGACGACAACAAACTTGGCTCCTCCTAGAAGATACTGGTATTATGCTTCGATCAGCAAGCATACGAGAAGTTCATCTCTGAAGGCAGCATGAGACCTTCAAAGCGGCTGACGAAGCCGAAGAAGACTCAACAAGTCTGGGTGCCCAAGGATAATGCGTCGAGCACTAAAACTGAAGGAACTGCAATGGTGCAGCAATTCTTCCTGCTGACTCTACTAGTAAGCAAAGTACTACTTCTCGAGCAGCACATCTACCAGAAAAGTACAATGCTGACTACAACTCCCAACATACTTCGTCTCATTCGAAGAGGATGCACCAAAAACAAAGGCATGGTCACATCCCGTGCATGAACTCTGTTGTGCAGGAAAAATCTTCCGTCTTCTACAGAATCACTTGCCATCAAGCAAGGATAGTTGGATTTTGAGTGCTATGCTCCTTCACGGACTGGTACAAAGAAATCCACGATGGTACAAGCCATACGCACTCAATGTGCTATGCCAGTAAAAAACCAGAAATACATGCTGAAAGTCATGCACGCGAATGATGGTAAGATGTATAGAGTTGACTCAGATGCTTATGCATCCAGAATGTGTCAACTCCCGAAGTCCCCCTTCCACTTTGGCGCATGTCTGTTTGCTATTAAAAAGTGTATATAATAATAAACAGAGTAGAGTACAACGTATGATTTCGATGGAATCCTTAGAGTACGCTTTTGTTTTTATCTAAAAACCATGGTGATGGAGAGGTGATTCTTTACTTCCTTGACGATCTGACGACGATCTCAATCTCTCAGAAGATCTAAGTTGCTCTGGAAGTGATGAGTTGAAGAAGTTTCAAACTAAAGATTACATGATTCGAAGATTGGATAAAGGAATGATCATTCCATTTAAGTGCAACAGAATGATCCGTTTATTCACACATATGCGACGGGCTCATATAGATTTTCTACGTAGGGATGCCACATGTCTAAATTTATTAGGCGCATAGATGTAGTGCCAGAAAGCTTTACTAAATATGTTTGAAACTGCGTTGTTGGGCTCAAGAAGAGCTGACACATGGCAGTTTTTTTAGATTCATTTGTTGCTAAGATCTTGAGTGGTTGGTAATCATTAATGAGTAGAACTGAGTCAATAAAACGTAGTACATGCTCATTCCTCAAGATCTTTGATTTGTTGCAGGATGATTTGCTTGGATGCGCCTAGGATCTGGTGCATGAGGAGACTTTGGCATATGACTTTTGGGGTCAATAGCAAGTCTGGGTGCATGGCCGTAAAGGCGCTTGTGAAACTTGGGCGCATAGCTTTTAGGGGTATGTGAGCAACGTGGTGTATCTCCTTTAGTCAACTATGTTGAGCATTTTGAGGCTCGAAATTGATGACTTTTGAATTAGCTAAATTTGAGATGGCATATTCATCGCCATTAATGCTAGGTTCATCGCATTAACTTCGGGGAGAGCTGCCACTTGGCGCATGGGTTTTGGTTGCCCTAGCCTATAAATACCAGTGGTGAGAGATTTTGTTCTTATTTACCTAACTTCTCAGCGAATATGAACTCCACCGATCCTCCCCCTTGGTAAGATGTTGCACTGCGGGATGTAGATCTCCTCGTTCAAAAAGCTTTGATTTTGACCACAAACTCCTTCAGAAGACGAGATGCATCGAGTTAGCTTGTGTCCGTGCACCTTACTAGAAGTTTTCTACTACGAATGCCTGTTGCATACAAAGTTTGGGGTCGTCGCACCCTATATTTCGTTATTCTGGAAGAGCCACTGGGTTGAATTAATTGCCAACCCACATTCTGCTCAATAACTGCTTCATAGCCGATGCACTTGTGCATTGACGAGGAAGTGATTCACTCTGATGAAGAAGAGATGTGCCTATGCTGAGATGTCAGAGTGATGTGCCTATGCTGAGAGCTCCGAGTGATGCGCCTAGCCATCGGGTTTTTAGACTAAGCTTCTTATAGTAGACTTGTAATAAAAAAGCCATGTAATAGATTTTCATATAAATAAAATCTCTCCTCCAAGCGCTTTTTATCTTAACTGTCTTTGAATTGTGCACTGATATTTGTCCAGTGTCTTCGACACATAATGCTTGTGGTGCAGAGAAACTTTGGCCCCTTGATGTGCTTGAAATTCCATGCTTCTAGAAGACTCCCTTCAAAGTTTTCAAAACTTTAGACAAGTTTTGGAATACTCTGAACAAGAAGCATGGGTAGCAGAGACTTTTGGATGCATGCCTTGTTTAGACGCATGGCCATTTCTGCGCATAGCTGTATTGGCGCACGCTTTTTCTTTTGTTGAATAGATAATGCTTCGGTTTTTCGTGTCAGATTAATAATAATCTTTTTCAAGATTTGAAGTCAGCTTTTCACACCACTCAAAGCGCAGGCTGTTGATGTCAGTCCATATCGAGTTACACATGGCCCAAGCCTATAAATATGCACTTGTGTGGAAGAGAAAGACTCTTCTGCTCTCTTTCTTCTTCTCTTTTCTTAGAGTTTTTTCCTATTTAAAAAAACCCTAGTTTTTGTGCGATGGCTCCCAAAACTCCTCGTGGTACTGCTAGCAAGGGAAAACGCAAGGACAAAAAACCTGTCACAGTCGACGCTGACGAGACCCATGTCATCGACATGATGCACGCCGACGTGAGGGGAGAAGTCGTCGGTGGTTGGCTGATGTTTTAGGAGTTCTTTCTTAAAAATAGACAGTCACTTGTTGTCACGACCCGCACCAGTGTAAGGGTACAAGTGCGTAACAGCGCCCAGCCTACGCCATTGAATCGATGGTAGAATATTGTACCAGGTCACTATCTAACAACTCATACAAATATAATATACCTGTCATGGTTCTTAACTCCGAATGGAGGACAAGTAAAGATATAGTATAACTCAATCACAGTCTACGATAAGACAACACAAAAGTCTATCACTAAAAGACTAAGCAACAACAAAATATAAACTCTAAATAGTAATATCTCAACAAACTCAAATACAAGTCAATATCAACTTATTACATTCAAGTTCTAAATATGAAATCTAAACAAGTATACTAGCTAGTCTTCCGATCACTTCTGAGAGTTGGGCCCAAGGTAGCTAACCATCTCCTGGTCCATAGTAAGAAGGACAAGTGTCCTCGGGAAACATCTATAATATTTCAATGTATCCAGTCAGGATTGGAATGAGCACAACTCATCTAGAGTGACAAAGACTATAAAACAGTTATAGACAGTTATATTGATAAAGCATAGAGGTTTTATACAGGTGATGACATAGAGCAAAATTTAAAGTACAAGAGGAGTGTAACGAATCAGAAAATCATGACAATAAAGACTGTAAATAAAATTAGCTAAACTAGAGTATTGATATAAGTCCAGACAGTATAATGTAAGTCAAGTGTGATCCGGTGTTAGTCTAGTACAAGATAAATCCAGTACAAGATCGATTAATCCAGGTGAGCCCGACAATACTCTAACATTGTATTTTAATATACTGAGATCGACATGTAAATGGCTGTGGATAATACGGCACATCACACACTGATCAGGTGAGGGATGGCTATCGTTTCTAGTATAATTCCAAGGGAGGTGGTTCCAGTATGGAAATGTTCACATGTCTTACTCAAATATTTTCCCGTACATCAAGTACAAGTGCATCCATAACCCAACGAAAATAAGCACAAGTCCAGCCAGAACATGATATGCCAGTAGGTAATTCAAGTAATAGTTCCAGTAATAGATGACAGACATGTAAAATGTGAGTGGCTCATGCAGGATCCAGTAAGATCAATTCGTATTGACAGAGAATTAAATAGAACTAACTAGAACTGAATTACAGTAATCGACAAGTGAATGGAAGAACAATCAGAGAACGTACTCGTCTGATACCCTGAAAGACTGATGAATATCAGATGTCCGAACCGGAGTCACAATGTCCTAAATAGAGCAATATAGGTTACAATGTGTTTTATATAAATTAATAAAATTTACTATGTATTCTATATGATTTTAAGTCATTCTAGGTCAAAGTCAACTCTTGGTCAACTCTGGTCAATCATTCTAGTCAAACTAGGTCAAACCTAAGTCAACTAGTCAATTAGTCTAGGTTTAAGTCAAACTTAAGTTAATAAGTTATTTTAAGTCCATTTAAGTCAATTTTAGGTCAAGTTTGACCCATAGTTGACTTCGGTCGACTTGGTCAACTAGTTAGACAAACCTTGTCTAACTAGGCCTATAGTCAATTCTGAACTAACTCACTAACCATGGGCTCATATCCTATAATAATATCAAATAATCATTCAATTCAATACTATATGTAATATATACATACACACAAATATACAAAATTCATATATGTATATATATAAGGAAAGGAAAATGAGAGCAACTGTGTGTGTCTGTGTGTATATTGTGTTGTGAAAGTGTGTGAAGACCCAACCGAAACACACACAAATCTGAGAATAGAAGAACATATATATATGTGTGTGTATGTGTACACACACACACACACACACACACACACAGACATATATATATATATAATATATATATATATATATAAATAATGTCTCCATCCCCCTCTTCCTCCTTTTCTCCCCCCGGATCCTCTCCCGCCGACGTGTTCTGCCACCTCCCCCCCTCGATGGCCATCGGATGTCGGAGGCCCGATTCCTTCCCTCAGACCCGGCGCGGACCTATCGGTACCCATGTTGCATCGGTTTTTCCAAGGGCGATGCCGCCCCAACCAGCAGACTACGCTAGCCCCTTGGCACAAGCTGAGGGATTCACTTGTTCTTCTGTGCACTCCTCGGTCGGCGTGGCTGAGGAAGGCGCGAAGCTTGATGACCAGCTGGCCTGTGCCCCCTCATGCCCACGTGACCTCCAATCCCCCCTTCCCCCCCTCGAGTTCGCCGCCGAGCGGTTATGGTGCTTCCTTCCCTTTGCGTGCTCCCCAACCGCTTCCTGCCCATGATCCAAAAGTATACAAACCAGTCTTCCCGCCATATCCTATTTGAGTCCAGCAAGGAAATCTAAAGTTTAGTAAAACATTTATACAATAGTTCAGTAGATCATTTTAAAAGTTTAAAAGATTGAATTGTTGTATCCTAACCTAATTTTGAACTCAACACATCCATCCCCACACCAAGACAAAGTCCTAAATCCAAACTAATTAACCAATCCTGAAAGTCCAGCAAAATAATATACAACCACCTAGTAAATTAAACAAAAACTCCATCTCTGCAATCCAAAGCTCAACCAACTCTGCCATATTCAAAACAAAACCTACAGCTCAATTAGCCATAACCCCAACGGCTACTCCTTAAAATATACCAACATTCGACCAAAATGTACAGAACAACTTGACTAAAAAAAATACAACCAGATCGAAATAATTTTAAAACAAGAAGAAATTGACAACACAATAGAAATCTTGCTTATGCTAAACCTTCAGAGCTTCAACTCTAATCCAAGTAAAACACACCCACACATCACCCGAAATCAATTGGCAATCAGACCTGAAGCAAGGAACACAACCACATGCTGGGATACTGACACGACTACGGATCTGGTACACGCACCCAACAGTCCCTATACGCAACATATACAATACACCACAACAAAGTTATCGGTCCTGACCGTGAATACACACAGCCGACCAGTCGTTTATCAAACCGACATGAAATTTAGAAGTTACGGGAGGGAAAACCACATATACCTGGGAAGGAATCAATCTGACACGGTCAGTGTCTTCGACAGTGATGCAATCAAGACTCTGATCCTAAACTTTAGACACAATCGACCAAGGCTCTGTCAGATCTAGAAAATTATTGAATCATCGTAAGAAGTAGTCAAAAAGCCCTCAACAAGAAGTTAAGCCAAGATTCTCACCGGATTGGACACAGACTCTTGATCGAGGTGAACTTCGATCGGTCGATAGGTTTTTGGAAAGGATCTGCCTGAACCAAAACCAGATCAAGAACGACGAATCAATCGAGAACAAGTCAATAAAATGCAAAAAACAGATGAACTCACCAGTCGTCTGACAAAACATCGAATTCGCCAAGGAAGAATCGAGCTCTCGTAGTAGCGTCACGTTGATAGATGCTTCTTGGAATGGCATGCGCCAAAAATTGAAGGATCGACACAGAAGAGCGAGATTGATCTGGAATTTAAGCCAAGAATCAAAAATGGAAGAACAAGAAAAATCGAGAAGCTCACCGAAAAACTCGTCGGAAAGTAGAGCACACGGAGGTTGACCATCCCGTCGTCTGAGGAGTCGAGTTACGCGTCACCATGGAGGAGAGTTCGTCCAAACGTTTGCCAAGATCGACGGAGAGTCACCGCGTGCTAGTCGCGGTCGACGTCGTGGTGTGCCTCCGCAAAATCTGGTCGGAGCTAGTCAGTCGCTGGTGGAAGAGGTCGCCGCCGTGATCGTCTTCTCCATGTAGTCGCCATCATCGTGAAGCCAAAGATTTAGGGTTAGGTTTTCGTGAAAATTTGGAGGAAAAGGAAAACAAAATTTGGAAGAAGATAGCTCTCGAGAATGAACTGTCTGTTCATTTCTCTCTCCTCTCTTGAGTATAAATAATGGGAGAAAACTATGCATAAAAGTCCCCCAAAAACATAGAGTCACAAATTAACCTAAAAGTTTGTTATAGTTTGTTAAGGTTGTTAGAAATGGGGACCACAATTGTTAGTTATAACTTATTCTTGAATTAATCACTCAAGTTAAAGTAATGTAATTCCTTTCTATATAGAAAATCATCATAGAAATTTTAAATAAGAATTTACTTACTTAATCCAACTTAAATTAGGAAAACACTTTAAAATTCCACTAAATTGAAATATGGGGTTACAAATCTTCTCCTTAGAAAATTTTTGTCCTTGAAATTTAAATAAAATATTTATTTGTTAAAATCTAATATTCAAAATAATTGGTCACAAAACCACAAGCCATTTATTGAACTCAAAACTTTTATTGAAAGCAGAAAGTACTATCAGACAAAAGCTGGAATAACGCTCATGCACTTATCATCGTGCTCCCATGTGATTCTTCCGGAGAGTGGTGCCTCCATATGACTCTGATAAGCGGTATAGTCTGGTTCCTCAGCTACTTCTCTCTGCGATCAAGAATCTCTACTGGCTGCTTCCACGTAGGTCTGACTCGGACCCACCCCCAACTCTGAGTAGTCGATGACATGGCTCGGTCAGGAGTGTAGCTGCGGAGCTGGAAGATATGGAAGACATTATGTACCCCCTCCATACTAGCAGGAAGTGCCAACCAATATGCACCCTCGCCGATCCGTTCTGTCACGTCGAAGGGTCCGATGTATCAAGGACTAAATTTTCTGCCTTTGTTAAATCAGATAGTACCTCAGTTGGCAAGATCTTCAGGAAAGCCATATCTCCAATGGCGAACTCTAATGGTCGTCTACTGTTGTCCGTCTAGGGCTTCTGCCGATCCTGTGCAACTCTGAGACGTTCTGAACCTTGAGACCAAGTATGATAATTACATATAGGAAGTTGAAATAACATGCTTTAACAATGATCAAGATCAAACAGCACGAGGTGGGTTGAATTTTTTATTACGACTTAAGGGTTAAATCATGTGGGCATGATCCTGTAAGCATGATCAAAATTGAAAATTTAGTATGATAGAAAAAATCACTGTTAAATAGGCAGGATCAAAATTAAAGTTTAGACAAACGATCAATATAGGTACGACTAAAATTTAGTGAAACGAATCAAAATCTAGCAATGTGTATTTAAAAAAAAAATCAAATGATAAATGCAAGAAGGTAAATTACAAGGGTTGATTGAGAAAATGCATAAAAACTATCAAGGTGAACATGCAAGGATTTATGATTCTCAAAATAATAATCATATGAAATAGGATATAGCTTCTATGGTATCTGAAAAACATATATATCTAAAGTCACTTCTCTTAGAATCCGTGCCCCGCCAGTGTATATCTGGCTGTAGTGGACTTTCGGTTCCATGACTCAAATAATGATACGTTACCGAATATTCTATCAACTTTATCCATTTTAAAACAATTTTTTAACAAAGCAACTTAAGATCAAAATGTAAAGGATTTAGGACAAAGTCTCAATAATACCCGGAAGTCTATGGATATCTGAAATCACTTCAACTTAGAGCCCATGTCTCGCCAGTGCGCAGCTGGCTGTAGTGAACTCGTAGTCTCCATAATCTAGATAAATATCTGAGGTACGTATCTGCCACGTCATAGTAGGTCGTCGAATATTTTCTTAACTTTATCCACAAAAATTCCAAGGAGTTTATGAATTCAAAAATGAATTCTAATACTACAAGTCATGATAGAAAGTGATGTTATCTGCCTTTAGAAGACAAGGAGTTTTACTAGGTACTAAGAAACATCAAGAAGAATTTTAGAAATAGACTTCGAACACGAAACAAAGTTTCGAATAGTAACCGGAATCTCAAATGGCAAACAACCTCATGTAGGAAACAACTCCCGAATTGATAACAAAGTCCCGGATGGTGAACAGAAAGCAAAGTGTATAATAGAAACAAAATCTCGAAGTACGAAGCAAAATCCCATATCAAAACGAGTTCAACAAAATCTCGATAACAACAAAATCTCGAACATATCTCGAATGGAAAACAAAATCTCCAATAGGATACAAAGTCTCAAATAGAAATAAAATATCAACATAGTCGCAGATAGAAGGTAAATCTCGAAATAGAAAATCTCGAACAAGAAGCAAGACCATAAATAGTGAATAATAATAAAAAATAGAGTATTAATAGGTGAATAGGAAACAAGCATTGAGTTGTGGATATAAACAAGCGAAATCTCAAATATGAAAAGAGGTCAAACAAGGTCGTAAAGAAACAAATTCTTGAAAGAAAACATGTCGGGAATAGAAAACAAAATCTCATATAGAGAACGAGTCAAAATCTCAAATAGGAAACGAAATCTTCAAACAAAGTCTCGAGTAGGGACTGAATCTCAAACAAAGTCATGAATAGGGGCTGAATCTCAAACTGAAATTCTGGATGAAATCTTTAACAAAGTCTTGAGTAGGAACAAGTCTCGAATAGAAAACAAAGCTCAATAAAGTTTGAATGGAAAACAAAATTTCAAAATGAAATCTCGAGTAGGAAACAAATCACCAATAGAAAACAAAATCTCGAGATAAGGAACAAAGTCACGGAGAAAGTATCGAACAAAGTCTCAAATAACAATGAAAAACAAACTCGAATAGGAAGCAAAATCTGAAATAGTGAACAAGGTCAAAACAAAATCATGAATAGAAAACTGAATCTGAAATAGGAAATGAAGTCTCGGATAAAAACTTGAGTAGAAAGAAATATCAAACAGAGTCACGAATAGTGAATATGAAACAAATTTATCGAATGGTAACAATTTTCGCATAAGAAACAGATTTACGAATAAGAATAAGATCTAGAATATGAACAATATCTCGAAATAAATCTCGAATAGAAACCAAAGTTCTAGAATAGAAAACAAAGTCTAACAAGTCTTGAATAGAAAATAAGGACAATTTTAGGTGCTAAGAGAAAAATCTAAAGAAAATTGGATTGCGAATCACGATCCACGGCCTTCTCCAATCATGCAGGAAAATCTTCTGTCTTCAGTCTGCTTTAGTATCCCTTTGGGACTGAAATCTCTTCAACGTCTTCAGCGGTCCTGAAGTAGATTGGTCCCTGCGGTAATGCTCCATGCGGTTGCTGAATCTAGAGAGGCAGGTCCCCTTGCTGCAATCCTGGTACTCCTCGTGCTCATCCTTGGGTAGTACGATCAGCAGCCTCCGGCAATCCTGTCTTGATGGGCAGATCCATAGAACAGGTAGAGTTCGAGCCTCTTACGGCACTTGTCAACATGATGTCTCGTTTCTTGCAGAATACACAAGAAAGTGGGTCTAAATTTGCCTCTGATAACCCGACTGATGATGCGACTAAAAAGGCGCTGTCTGAGAGTTGTAACACTTTGCGGGTCCAGAGTAGTTGCTACTTCTGTCATAAGTCTTCATGTCTCTTTTGGGCTTCAGTTTTCCATCTCGTTCTATTGCCCGTGCTACATTCAAAATCTTCTAGCTGGTGGCTTCAATCAGAGGAGTCGGATCCTCGAAGACTTGGGCGATCTCCAGAAGTGGCGCTCTAGATTTTCGATCTACTTCTCAGTACAAGGAATGCACTCGGTATCAGGGAAGTTCAAAGATCTGAGAGTCTAAAAATCAGAAGTCCTCATTGTCTTAGAAAGTACATTTATAAGTCTAGCTTGGAAAAGAATGGCTTACTCCCTTTGGGAATTAAGAACTCATGTAACATCTCCATCAATGGGTACTACCAATGGTGATAGTAGACGCGACAGGGGTGGTGGAAGCTCAGAAGCGTCATGTGTAGGTGAATCGATAGTTCCTATGTTGCATGTCTGATCCATCTGAAAAAAAAAAACTGTTAAAATAACCTATCTATAATAAGAAACCTAGTAAGTAATATGTATAACCAGACTTAGTAATAACCATAATCATTTTTTCGTAATCCTATGTTGTGATGAGTTTTCCTTAGTGTAATAGGTTTCCCAATAGCACTCTGTAATCTAGGTCATTAGGACGGACCTGCATGGGCCACCACTAAAACAAATCCAATAATAGGGATGAAATACAACTATAAACTCTCAATATACAACATCTAGAAGTAAAGCTAAACGAACCTAAACCTGTAACCTCTAGCTAAGTCATGCCTCCATCCTGCTTAGCTAGATCCCGCTTTGGCCCATAAGGTGGACGATATCCTCAAGTACACCTGCAATATATCCAGTCAAGAGCGAAGCAAAGTACAATTCTAGGTCATGAACAATATTATGATATAAAAAGTACAAAAGAACATGTAAAGCATAGGAAAGAACATGAAAGTACATGAAACATGTAAAGCATAGAAAAGAACGTGAAAGTACATGAATGTAAAGTTCAGAAAATAAAGTACAAGAATGTAAACCATGAACCTGAAGTACAAGACATGACATATGCACAATGTTTGAAATACCACTAGTATATGTGACCGACTGGGATAAGCACAGAAGCACATAAAATAGGTACGGCTTAGGGCCAGCATGTACGGTGCGAGGCCTAAGCTATTCACATGAATTTCTAATCTCCGGGTTTGGTCACATAGCTAGTGTATTTCCCCTCCCCGACCAAGTAAGTACAAGACATGAATGTACAAGAGAAAAGATATTGTGTCATGACGTGTCACAAGAAAAGTACAAAATAATGTAAATGAACATGAACCATAGAATGTACTTGTCTTGCTCAGGGCGATAGGGGTAGGAAATAGAGCTGGGTGTCCTCCTGAGTAATAGGTACAAGTTGGTTAACTAGTAATCTTTCTACAAATATCACTACTAATCCTCTAGAACTAGCTAATAAATCAACCAATCATTTTATCTAAATTTACCATTAACTATGAATTAATAATTTAAGATAGGTTTCTATGTTTAGTAATTAGATAAATTCTAGTTTAGGGAATTCTTTAGAGCCAAATAGTTAAATATAACTATTTGTAGGATATTACTAATTTTTGTAAAAGAAAATTATCATTGTTCTGGCTCTTAATTTATCAAAAGCTAGTAACTGAATTTGGCCCATAATTGGTCGAGTTAGAAAAGTTATTAAATAAAATGCCAAGTTGTATAAATGACTACCCCGTTTGACAACATTCTACAAAATACTGTAGTAAATTAAAAGGTAAGGTAAGCCAACTCAGTCCACAGACTGATCATTATCACTGCTAATATATTTGATCTAAAGAAGTCTGACAGCAACCACCCCTTCTAGTTAGCCTAAAATCAAACAACACCATACATTGCCACCATGATTCTAACTCCACATTCAATTTTTCTTCAAAGCTTAGCTTGGCTTAACTTTCACAGGCTTTAGTCAGCATTTTCCTAAACCAGCCATTAATTGGAATATATAAGCCCCCTCCATAACTTCACTCAAGCTCTAAACTCATTCACATACTACAACTCATGCCAACCTTTACAATAACAGGTTATAAAAGTAGATAGAAGCCAAAAATTATAAGTAAGCCCCGAAAACAAAACAGAAGGTTCAGTTAAGAAACAAAACCTTCAACAAGGTTCAACACACACTAGCAGGCCCAAAAGTATAAAAGCCAGTCTTTTCTGCCATATCGCATTTGAGTCCAGCAAGGAAATCTAATGTTTAGTAAAACATTTATACAATAGTTCAGTAGATCATTTCAAAAGTTCAAAATATACAGAACAACCTGACTAAAAAATATACAACTAGATCGAAATAATTAAAACAAGAAGAAATTGACACATAATAAAAATCTTGCTTATGCTAAACCTTCAGAGCTTCAACATAATCCAAGTAAAACACACCCACACGGATCACCCGAAATCAATGGCAATCAGACATGAACCAAGGA